>BJCO01637848.1:0-12388 GCA_018326465.1 Flaveria floridana | reverse complement strand
CACACACACACACACACACACACACACACACACACACACACATATATATATATATATATATATATATAATTATGGGCGAGGAAGGGTATTTTCGTAATTTCGGGCGAGGGATTCTCATAATCCTTCGCTGACTCAGCGAGGGACCAAGCCACGTCAGCGATGGGGTACACATGGGCGAGGGAATAAGCGAGATCCTCGCTGGGCATGCTTTTTTGGGCAAGGGATTCCCATAATCCCTCGCCACGTCAGCGAGGGATGACACGTGGTGGGCTACGATTGGTTATTTTATTTGATAAACTTCAATTTAGACCGGTTATTTTTGTAATTCGATTAGGTCAAATGGCCATTTTCGTAATTTTCCCAAAATAAAATGCCCACAGGGATCAAACCTCAGGTAAGTGGGTTAGTAGGGGAACACACATCATTAAAAACTGAAAGGGAACTGACATGTTGGTTATGCATTGTTTTATGGGAAAATCACCTCTTGCCAATTTGGCCTTTTCGTCTCACCACGTCATAATTTTTATTTTTACTTTATTTAAAACTAAAATGTCCAGACTCCTAAACAGCTTTTCAATAGCAGGAGTACGCCATAGCCATCACCGAAAAGTCAAAGAAGATGATGACCCGAGGAAAAAGACAACTTTCTTCATCACTAACATCTCAGATTGGGTGTCGGGCAGTCTATTAAGTAAATCTTTCCTTCCGTTTGTAAAGGTTACAGATGCGTTTGTTCCTAGGAGAAAGAACGCAATCGGGAAAACATTCGGTTTTGTAAGATGTGAAAAGGTAAAGGATGTAGGGGAGTACTTACTAGATTGAATGAGGTGACGATCATGGACTAGAAGCTGAAGGTGGAACTGGTAAAGTTTGATAGGTGTCACAGGAAGATTGACTATGAAGGTATTCAGAAAAGAAAAAAGGCGTGGTTTCAAAAAGGGAGCGTTGATGGACTGACGGGGGGTGTCGAACAAGGAGGAGGTAGTACAAGATCCTACGCTGATGTGGTAGGAAAAGGGGATGTGCCAAAGTCCATACGAAAAAAAAGCTTAGTCATCGAGGGGGATGGTTCTCACTATCCTCGGCACTGTATTGGAAAATCACTCATTGGAGTTGCTAAGGATATAGGCAGCCTGCATGGTTTGAAAATGATGTTGTTTGATGCTGGGCACCAACAGGCGGCCATCTCGTACATCGGGGGTCTATTGGTTTTGATCACGTTTCATGACCGAAAGACGATGGAAGATTTCCAGTTTAAAAAGAAAGGATGATGGAAGGACGTATTGGTGTCGGTCCAACCATGGCAGGGACAAGATGTGCCTCTAGATCGAATTGCGATGTTAAGGGTGATAGAGATTCCTATCTGTTGTCGTGACAGTAACGTGTATGATAGTGTTAGGAAGCTGTTTAGCTTGGTGGTTTGGCCATCAAGCTGCTCATGGTATGGAGTTGATAATTCTGCAGGGCTCACATACATTCTTACCGATTGCTGCAACAGGATTGACGAGGAAATTAAGGTCGTATGGAAAGGAAAAACGTATAATGTGTGGGTGATGGAAGAAGTTTCATTGTGGATACCGGAGTTTGAAGAACCTATAATTGGATCAAGGGACGAAGTGGCGGATGAAGGAGAGATTCGGCCAGAACATGAAGATAGTAGGACGATCGGAAATTGCTCCGTTGACAAGGAAGTCGAGGAGATGCCTGTAACAGGGGAAGATGATGGGATAGAAGATGTTAATGAGGATATGCATGGGGAAAATCCCGAGGCGGCGGACAACGCACAAGGGGGAATAATCAAGTTGTCGGGAATAATCAAGAGGAGCAAGCGGGACCCACATGTTATAATTTTCCAAGCCAAACCGAATCTATGCCGGACAAGAGTACTAGGCCAATAATGGATGGGCCTAAGGAGGCTGAGGCGGTGAGCGGCCCAATTAGAAGAAGTAGAAAACGGATGAGGACGCAGAGCCCATATGCATCTGATATCTCTGCTCCTAGGATAACCTGTGGTCATGATATAAACAAGTCAGATCAGGTTGCGGTCCCAAATCTAAATTGCGCATCGGGGGTAAACTCTGAGGGAGGTGATAATGGCGATGAAGCCCCAGGAATCACCCACAATACTGAGAGTAGGATCAACCAGTCGGTTACAAATTTTGAAAGAGGAGAGGGGGAAGATAGGTTGAATGGAAAAACAGATAATGGCTGGGAACTAGCAGACAAAATTAATAGAGAGGTGGATGCAACGACCAACATATTAGGATTAATTTGAAAAGTTTTAAAGGTGTTGTAGCAGCTGAAATTTTAGGTGAATCGGGGGACTGCATTGATCAATGAATTGCCTATCAATTAACTTGCGTGGAGCTCGGGACCCAGGTAAGGCTGGTTGGATTAAAGGCCTTAAGTTATCTTATTATGTCAATTTTATTACGGCCCAGGAAACAAAGTTATCGGACTCCCCGAGTGGGCTTGTTGCTCAATATTGGGGCAGAACCACGTTCGAGTATGAGTGGGTGAATTCTATAGGTGCAAGTGGGGGCTTAGTTAGTTGGTAGGATCCTAAGGTGTTGGGTCTAAAAAGGATAGTCTGTATTATCAACAAAGTCAAAGTCAACAAAAGTCAACGTCACGATCAAAGTCAACAAAAGTCAACGTCACGGTCAAAGTCATTGGAAAAGTCAAATAGATGGGTTCAAGACGAAGAATCAAGACGAGACGTTGAAGATATATTTGACTAGGAGTTTTACTGTTAATAAATATATTTTATGTCAACAAAATATATTTAATCTTGTCTTAGTTATTTTTATATTTTATTTGTATTTTTCCTAATTGTCATGTTTAAATAATAGTCTAGGGGCTAATTGTCATTAAGTCTAGTTGTCATATACTATATATAGCTAGAGTCATTAGTGTGTTGTTAAGCTTGAATGAGCTAGATTTGGGGTTTCCATGTAAACAATATCTTATGCAAATCAATATGGATCAAATGAGGGTTTTTCATTGATGTTCTTGAGTGTTCATCCAAGTTCTTCATATTTTATGTGTTTGATCCAAATCTTCATTGTTAATTGATTAATTCAAGTGCTCCTGGAACTACAATTTGGTATCAGAACCAACTTGAATCAATTCCTATTGTTGATTTGAAGATTTTGTTGCTGATTTTTGAAGTATTTTAGAGAGAAAAATGAGGTTTTAGAGAGAGAAACTAGATCTGAGTTTTTATGTTCATCAATATCACTATTTTTTATTAGATCTACAACATTTTAGAATAGATTTACAATATTTGATATCATATTTTACATCTGTAAATCGTTTTATACAAGAAATTTGAAAAGAAATTTGAATTTAAAGTTGTTTCTCTCACACACCGTTGTGTGTGTGTTCTTGGTGTTCTTGGTAGCCTTTGATTAAACTTCATATCTTCATCCAGCGAGTTTGCTCCATATTTGGGTGAATTTGGTAGGTTTTGAATGAAAGTTCTCAGTTCCCGGTGAATTTGCATTTTCCGGCAAACTTCCGGGAGAATTTGCATTTTCCAGCGAAACTATTGGTTTTTCCGGCGAAACTACTGGTTTTCCGGCGAAACTATTGGTTTTCTGGCAAACTTGTTCTTCCGACGAAGTTTCCGGCGAATCTATCTTATGCCCAACGAAACTAAAAGTGTTCCCATCACCAACCAGATCCACTGCTGCCTAAGTCAAACTAGATCCACTGCTGCCTAAGACAAACCAATAACCACAACCCAAACCAGACCATCAACTGCCTAAGTTAAGTAGTACCAACAACAACCCATCATCGTTGACCAACCACTATCACAGATCTACCACCACCGATAACCCTAATCTCTCAATCTACAAACACAGAACCACCCGACCCATCCCCCTACCTCCTATACCCTGACTACTGTCGGTCACCTACCCACCGCCACACCAACCGCCTGCAACCCTTCTCCTCCCGCTGCATCACCCAACCACGACCACCCATCTCACGACCCCCTTCCTACCTTCACCTTTCATTTCAATCTCACGGCTACAACAGCCTTCCACCTCTACCAATAATCCTCCAGACAGCCACCACACCACCCGACATCCACACCACCGCTGCTCGTTACCGGCGCCCAGCCGTCGCGCAGCCCGTTACCGTCGACGCTTGTTACCACTGCCATATCCATTGTTACCTTTAATGATACCACAACCACGACAGTAAGCAAAACCATCACAACCGCGACAACCATCACAACCAAAAACTGTTATCTGTATCAACCGATCTAAAGTCATTGTCCAACCATTTGAAGAGCAGACATCCACACAACCAAATCAACCATGGTCAAAATCAAACAAAAAAAGAAAAGAAAGGTAGAAGAAATTTTGATTTTCATTTGAAGAAGTCGCCGGATTCGTTATAAAACCCCAGAAAATTGACCTATTTCGCAAGAATCTTGTAGGGTTTTTTGAGCATTTTCTAGATCTGTTTTGCTTGGGTTACGTACATACCACCCGAACCACCTGTGACCACGACCCCTACATCACTACAGCCACTCCTCCCGTCGATCCCCTCCGCCACCAATTTGCTCAATGTCAGTTTGCTCATCCTGAACCTCCTGCAGTTTTTTGATGGATTGAACAGCCTTAACCTCAGTTTGCTTTTAGATTTTCTCTCCGACCTTGGGTTTCTTACTTGTATCAATGACAACTTTGGGAACCCTAAATTGGGTTGATTTGATGCATAAATTCTTGTTGTACAATTAGCAAAGAAAGTGTGTAGGAGTAGAAGTATGTAGGGTGAAGGGGGAAAGTGATAGAGAATGTTTGAAACTGATAATGTTGAAGGTTTTAAACTGATGTCTTCAAAGTGTTAAAGTGTTAGGGTTAGGTTTTTATTTGATTATTTGGGTTAAAAGTTGTCTTCAAAGTGGGCTGGGAAGAATTTAAATAATTTAGTTAGGCCTGAGCATTTAATCAAGATATTGGATCGGGAGTTAATTTTTTTAATATAAATCGTTGAGCCTCGTTATCTATAATTCGACCATATTTTTTGTACTTAAAAAATTGCTTAGAAAGATTTAGTTGACATTAAAAGTATTTTTCCAGGGGGAGAATATTATTTAATAATTTTTGGGAAAAATATTTTTAGCTTTGAGTGTTAAAGTGAATTTTATATTTTAAATGAAAATGTCGTTTTCTAACGATCTCGAATCAGACAATGCCATAATGGCACAAAGTCGGTTTGATTGTTTTGCAGGTATGAAGTATGAAAAGCTGTTTGATTTCATTGATCGATTTATATCTGTGGCAAATAATTTAAAGAAGCATGACCCGTAACTCACCAACTATGAACAAATTCAACAGCTTCTTAAATCTCCTCCACCCGAGTGGAGTTCTCAGGTTAAAATGCTTAAGAAAGAAAGAAGTTTTCTGGATTACAAGTTGATAGATGTGATCAACAAGCTAAAATCTGCTGAGTGAGATACTAAGAGAAGAGAATTTCATCAAGCTGTGTTTCCATCTCAAACAAACAGACTACTGCTGAAATTTGCTGAGTTGAATACTAATTCTGATTAAACTGCTGAAATCAGGGAGACTGTAAAAGAGAATTGTGAAGACTTGAGAGTTGGTAGTGGAAGTGATACTCAAACTGAGAGTGCTGGTGATGTTAATGCTTGTGCAAGCTGGTGTAAAGTTCATAGGCAACATGATAGTAAAATAGATGAAGTGAAGCTGGAGTTTCAGGAAAAAGAAAATCAAGAGGAAGGTGAAGCTAAGAAAGCTAAGAAGAGAGATGAGGAGGATGAATACAAAAAGAACACTACTATTTGTCAATGTGAAAAAGCTCTAGCTGCGGAAATGATAGTTATGGGACTCCCTTATGAGGTTGTACAAGACATGTGTTCTCCTCCCTGCAAAATTCGTTTATTCGGGGTTGATAAAGCTAATAAATTATTGTTAGAAAATGAAAAAGAATTAAAACGAATAAACAAAGAACTTAAAATCAATGAGTCCAAATAATTTATCAAACTAAGAGAAGCTTTAAAAGAAAATGATCTTTTAAAAAGAAATCTTTTAGAAAAGAATGTCGAGAGTAATGTTTTGAGCGAACGAGTCACATTAGCAGAATTTGAGACTAGCAAGCTTAAAACTAAACTTGATAAATGGACAATATCAGGGATGAAACAGGAAGAACTATTCTGTAAGCAAAGGGGAGCAAGAATCAAAACGGGTGTGGGATGTGGTGAAACTTCATATGTTTTTCCTCCTCCTAGCACTCATTGGTACTCTCCTATGCCTCAACCTCATCCATCTAATGATTTGATTAAAGCTATAGATACTAACACTTTACATGCAGGTTTAAGTTGTGTTAATCACAAAGAGGTTAGAGATGAATATGATTCTCCTGTAGGTTTGGGACTTATCAAGAAAGGATCTGATATGCAAAACGATAATTCCACCTCCGATGCTTCAAAACCAGTATCAGTTGTTTCCCGTAACTTTTTTAACAAATTTAAGATAGGTAACATCCCTTCTTTTGTTCCTGTCAAGTTTGTCAAAGAAGGAACAACTGTGGAATCGTCAAGCAATCAGAATTCAACAACACAAACTGACACAACAAGAGTTATCAACCAAGATCCATTGGAAGCAGACTTGTGTATACAAGACTGGACAAGCTCAGATGATGAATCTGAGATCAACAAGTCACCTAAAGTTGTCAAGTCTCAAATGCTTCAAAAGGTCAAATCAAGACCTATGCGGATCTCATCTCCAACTGCTAAACAAATCAACAGTTCCTCCAAAACTCAACAGAAGCACTTACCATCTTCATCTGCTATCCATCAAGTATGTCACAAATCTATCTCAAAGTCTGCCAAGTCACTAGTCATACAAAAGGGTTCTCGGAAGAATGCTTAGATTTCATCTCCTCGAGCATCACACTTCAAATCACAGCCTAGTTTGAAATCCACATTGACAAAGCGTCAAAAGGTTCAATTTCCTGATATCTAAAAGAAGAAGCTTCAAGGTTGTCAACAAACTGCAACAACCTCAAAGCAGGATCCACCCTCTCCTGATGACCATGGGGCTACAAAGAACCAAAAGCCTTTTAAGGCTTGTTTTAGATTTGGAAAAGAAGGTCATGTGCTAAAGAAGTGCCCTCAGGTTCAAAGGCAAGTTCCAAATGATAAAGACAACACGGGTTGCTTCTCTGTTTCAAGAGGTAAAAAGCACACATCTTTGAATGGTTGGATGATGAACATTCTATCCAAACCTTCTCATGTGAAGCCGGTTTCATATGATTCAAAGATGAAAAAGATCAAAGTTTCAAAATCAAAATCTCTTCCTTTGGATCTTAAAAAGAAAATGATTTCCAAATTCACTTCTTTCAAATCAAAACCCAACATGCATTTTTTGTGCATTGGGCTCTTTCATTCCCATACATGGTCTTACGACTTTACGGAGACCTGTGTTTTTGGTAAACAGTCGCAGAAACAAGTTTGGAAAGTAAAACAAAAGGAAAAGGATAAAGAGATAAATGATTTTTCAAAAGAGTGTGTGCTTAAACAGGTTACATACACTGATGAAAATGGAACACCCAGGACTACAATGGCCTGGGCCCCCTTTCTAACTAATCTGTTAATGAGTGCATGAACAGTTCAGGAGGACTGTTAGTAATCCGGTTTACTGACAGAAAATGTTCATCATTCAAATTTGAGGCGAAACAACAGGTTATGGTTTTAGTATCTTATCCAGATTTTGGATCCTTATCTGCATTTTCACATCTCATTACACAATCACAAAATTTCTCTTTATAGTTTGTTTTTATCCTTCGTTAGAGTAAAATGGAAGACTATTTCTTTGATTATTTTCTTTTTAGTAAGTATAGAATATGTACATAAATAAAATTTAGGGGGAGAGTAGTATAAAAGAAAATAACACAAAGATTTTAAATTTTATTAATTATTTAGTTGCTTTAGGTTATAAAATAAATAAAATTTGAGAACTTGATTTGGGATACTGAGAAATGATAGCATGTCTTCTGGGTATGCTTATTTGCATGACTTGTACTATGTGAGAAATGATAGTAACTGATGTAGATGTCTGTATCACTTAATAAAATATGAAAAAGACAGTTTCATTATATGATATGCTTAGTAGGCTTAGCCCAAAAACAAAGTAAACAGTGATTCTGTAGCCTAACTATAGCTTTAGAACTCGGTGATAAGGATCATTTCCATGACATCTCGGCCTACATAAAGTTACAAGTCTCGTCAAAAGTTGGTTGAGAGAATCTGACTTCTTCCTTGATCCATTCAATTCCCAAATCACCCTCACCCTAGCCGTGAATGACACTTCTTGTAAGCTCCTCAGAATTCCTTTCGTGCTTATCTAATTTGCTATGCGGAAGCATTGACCTAGAGTGATGATCTTCTCTGTTATATGTGAGTATAGAATTGAAGCTCTCATTAGCATGCTCATATGATCATCTCCTCTATTATACGGAAGTATAGACCTAGAGCGCTCAGTATCTGGTTTCCTTTCAAATAATATCACAATGATTCTTACATCAAAGGTCATTGTCGAAAGCCCCACCAAATACTTACACATATATATGACATTCACAATGGTCCTCAAGTGATCATTGTCTATGTCCATCTCAAGAAGAAGAATCGAATCATCAAATCTCAATCTCTATGATTCTCAAATGTCATTATCTTTGTGCTTATAAGTAAAATGTGATCTTGTGAAAGTCACTCTTTATACTTAATAAGCCCTGATGACGGGATAAGTTCTTTGCCGGATGTATGTGGGAACCAAATCACCTGAGCTTCTCTAATCGAACCTAAAACATGATAAAATCAGTTGCAGGTCACTCGTTGAAAAGAATAAGGCATGGGTTTAAATTGGACAAACATACCGACAATCATTCTTGAACTGTCTTGGCAATCAAAAACTTAAAATCGTGATTAGACTCTGCATCAGTGTGATCTCACTAACTTGTCGATGTTTAATTATATCTTTATGCTTGAGTATATTTTGAGGATGTGATCTCATAATCAAATCAGTTCTTGACATTAAATGATTAAAAAATAAATAAATAATAATAATAATAATAATAATAATAATAATAATAATAATAATAATAATAATAATAATAATAAGCCACAAAAATCCAAAAAGATTTTTCATTTCAAATTATTTTGCAAGTCTTTCATATTATGCTATTGAAACGATCTCATATTTTTCATGCATTTCATGGGAAATTGTACACACAAGCGAACATGGTTTCGCTTGTTTACATTCACAGATAAACACAGGTTTATTTGTATATTGAAATGATCTAAGAGAAATGTGTAGAATGTGTTTGTGTTTGTGGTGTAGATATTGCTACAAGTGATGGCCGATCATCACCTGACCAATGAACCAGACCAGAGAATCTGTTCTTCAAGTTTATAGAAGATACAGAGCTAGGAGCCTCCTCCTACATCTTCTGAAGCACTCAAGAATAGAAAGTTGGAAAAGATGTTCATGATGCACACGAAGAGAGGGAGCATACAAAAAGGGGGAGCCTATGAGATGAGCGATCTTTAGCAACAAATCATCAATCTAGGGGGAGATTGAAGATCATTATTTTTTGGTTGACTTATCAGAACAGCAGAAGATACAAGATGTTGATAATGATAGACTAAGGGGGAGTATTTTTGGATCTGAAAAGGATAGTCTATATTATCAATACACTCAAAGTCAACAAAAGTCAACATCACGGTCAAAGTCATTGGAAAAGTCAAATAGACGCGTTCGAGACGAAGAATCGAGACAAGACGTTGAAGATATATTTGACTAGGAGTTTTACTGTTAATAAATATATTTTGTGTCAACAAAATATATTTAATCTTGTCTTAGTCATTTTTATGTTTTATTTGTATTTTTCCTAATTGTCATGTTTCAATCATAGTCTAGGGGACTAATTGTCATTAAGTCGAATTGTCATTAGACCATATATAGCTAGAGTCATTAGTTTTTTATGGTTAAGCTTGAATGAGCTAGATTTGAGGTTTCCTATGGATCAAATGAGGGTTTTTTATTGATGTTCTTGAGTATTCATCCAAGTTCTTCATATTTTATATGTTTGATCCAAATCTCATTGTTAATTGATTGATTCAAGTGCTCCTGGAACTATATAAGGTTCTGTCTAGAACTGGTAATCTCAAATCGAGGCACTGTCTTATAATATCTGGAATCCTTACCGATTCAGGTAAAACAATCAATATAGTCAATGTTCATGCTCCAAACGATTTAGCTTGAAGAAGAAGGTTATGGGGGGAGATATTGAGGTACAAGGCGGTTTTGCCGGGTCTTTGGATGGTTTTGGGTGATTCTAATGAAGTTTGTAGTGAACAAGAGCGCATGAATTCGGAATTCTACCCTTCTAATGCAAACTACTTTAATGATTTCATTCTTAAGGCAGATTTGGTGGAATATCATATATGCGGCCAATTGTTCACATACATGTCTGATAGAGGGGACAAACTAAGCAAATTTGATAGAGTTTTAGTGTGCAGTGAATTTATGAGCACGTGGGCCGGTGCAAAGGTGACTGTATTGGAGAGGCGCTGGTCCGATCATTGTCCTATCTTGTTAACTACCAAAAATTCAGATTTCGGTCATACCCCCTTCCGGTTCTTCAACTGATGGATGGAGTTACCGGGTTTTGTGGATTATGTAAATGGAATCTGTGGTAATTTCGTTTTTGATGGTCCGGCTGATATGGTGTTGGCCATCAAATTAAAGTGGTTAAAGAATAGGATTCGTCAATGGGTGGTTGCTGATAAGAGAAGTAGGGAGCAAAAATGCACGGAGTGGACTAAAGGGTAGATAGGTTAGAGCTGATTGCCGAGTCTCGCAATCTTACTGAAAAGGAAATAGAAGATCGGATTGTTGCGAAAATGGAATTGGCTGAGGCTGAAAAAGCAAATGCCTCAGATGCAAAGCAAAAAGCTAGAGTAAAGTGGGTGATTGAGGGAGATGAAAACTCAAGATATTTCCACCGGGTTATCAAAATGAATTTAGCAAACAATAGAATCCATGGATTAAAAGTACAGAATGAGTGGATTTTGGATCCGGTTGGGATTAAGGATACGGTGGTGGATGTTTTTACAAAGAAGTTTAAGGAACCTTTCGGTAATCGGCCTTCTTTGTAGTTGCCTGGACGTCACGCGCCTAATGAAAACGGAGGCAAACTCTTTGGTCTCTAGTTTCACCTTAGATGAAATTACAAATGTGGTCTGGGAGTGCGATGGGGATAAGGCTCCAGGGCCTGACGGTTTTAACTTTAACTTCCTCAAACAGTTTTGGAAGAGTCTAAAAATGGATTTTTTGAGGCTGTTCAATGAGTTCTTTATGAAAGGGGAGATTAGTGAGGGATGTTTTTCAGCGTTTATCACACTCATTCCTAAAAAAAGGACCCGATGTCTGTCAAGGATTTTTGGCCAACTACTCTGGTGGGTTGCATAAACAAACTAATCTCGAAGGTGCTAGCGAATCGTCCTAAGGGTGTCATTAATTCTTTGATTTTGGAGGAACAAACAACCTTTCTTGCTGATCGAAATATTCTTGATGGTCCTCTCATATTGAATGAAACTATTGCATGGATGAAGAGATCCAAGATAAAGGGCCTGTTCTTTAAAGCTGATATCGAGAAGGCTTATGATTCTCTTAGTTGGGGCTTTTTGGAGGAAGTCATGGCACAGATGAATTTCCCTGTACCCTGGAGGAAATGGGTTATGGCTGTAGTGTCTACAACTAGGGTTTCCGTCCTTATTAATGGATCGCCGACACATGAATTCGTCTACTCACGTGGTCTAAAACAAGGTGAGCCACTATCCCCCTTCCTTTTTATAATCGCTATAGAGGTTTTGACACGCATGATGAGAAGAGCCTGTTCGCTGGGAGTTTTTCACGGAGTTCGATTCCTTGGGGGTGGCTCGGATCTTTCACATTTTATATATGCAGAAGATGTAATTTTCTATGGTAAGTGGTCAAATTCTAATGCAAAAAATCTAGTCCGATTGCTGAGATGTTTCCACCTAATCTCGGGGCTAAAGGTAAATTTATCCAAATGTACTATAATTGGTGTGGGATTGTATGATGATGAGATTGCGAGTATGGCTAGACTATTCAACTGTAACGCTGGGATATTTCCCTTTGTCCATCTCGGTTTAAGGACCGGGTGAAGGGGTTAGCACTTTTTACAACACAATAACATAATGAGGAGAGTGTATTAGAACACTTAACAGATCAAATGGGGAACCGGTTATGATGATGCTAAGAACACAAAGGTAAACTCAGAAAGAAAGAACAAGATAACAACACAAGTGGTTGGTTTTCAAGGATGTTGT
>BJCO01637846.1:0-12722 GCA_018326465.1 Flaveria floridana | reverse complement strand
GTTGTGGTTTAATTTATATTAATTCAGCATTGTATAACTCTTTAACAATTTATTTTAATTTCAGTTTATTGTGACAGTTTATTTAAATTTCTGTTTATTTTAACTTTTTATTAATTTCAGTTTATTTCAGCAGTCTGCAGACGTTACAAAACAAACAGTCTTCTTAATACAGACTGCAGAGGTTTGGTCCACCTCTTCTCCTACAGATGTCTGCAGATGTGGTCTGCAGACTGCAGACGTTTTACCTCTTCAGAAACAAACAGCACCTTATTCTCCACCTTTTAAAAAAACATCTGAAACCCTTTCCTCCTTCAAAGTACACCGCGAGTAAACTCCAGCCATCCCCTCCCTCCTGCAGCCTAAACGAACTCGGACTCGGATTTGACGATCGTGAAACAGGCTTGCTGGAACTGAAGTTAACAAATTAGAGTTTAGGTAGAGGGGAGAGGAGGTGTGGCGGTGTTCGGTGAGGGGAGATGGTAACTCGGACTCGGTGGTGGTGGTTGTTGTTGTCGTCGGTTCCGGCGAATTGTGCGTTGTAGTTGACGAAGATGTCGTCGGTGAGGCGGTGTTTAGTGAGGGGAGAGGAAGAGGAGAAGTCGGTGAGGGTGGGTGGTAGTGCGGTGGAGAAGACGTCGAAGCCGTAGTGAGGGCGGCTGACGGTGGTGTAGACAATGATGCCTTTAGGGTTATCTATTGTGTGAACAGATAGTGGATATTGATTGTGAAGTGTGGGGAAGATGAAGATGAAGATATGAACAAAGAAGAAGATATGAACAGATTGTGAAGTGTGCCTTTACGGTTGTCCTTGATATATTATCAAATGCTAGTTTTGGTCCACTCTACATATGTTAAAACAAACAGTCTTGTTTTTACACACTACAGACGTTTGATCCACCTCTTCTTTTACAAATGTCTGCAGATGTGATCCGTAAACTGTAGATATTTTGTTGAAGAAAAACAAACAACACCTAAGTATCACTAGGTTAGCGATATTTTATGGCCCGCCATTTTCAAATTGGTAGAAAAAGTTGATAAAATCAAAAGTCAATAGTTTTTTCTGGTGGCAAATGTATTATCTTAATTAGAATGTCTAATAGTTTCTTAGTCACAACCACATCCCAACCCCGTTAAGAGAAAACTCACAACTGAAAAACCATATTGCTCAACTCTGAGCATTTTTGCTTAGAGTGATACTTAAATCAAAAAACTTGTAATATATACATTTCTTGATACCTTATCTTAACCACTTGAGACAAGAATAATTGATAAAGTCAATAGCTATTGTATATTAACCACTTGAGGCAAGAATAATTGATAAAATCAATAGCTATCGTAATAAAATCAATAGCTATCGTAATAAAATCAATGGGTCATTAGTTATTGAGAGATGTTCAAATATAAAGTATATTTTTGCTACAAAGTGTGAGAAGATATAATGGGTTAAAAAAATCACAAAAAAAATTATATCTCACAACTTAAATCAAATTTCAGAAAAATAATCCCGAGCTTTCGTTCCCCTAGTTATCCTCACTAATAAAAAAATAAACAAAAAATAAACAAAAAATAAAAAAATTATTATTTTTTTATTGTGTCATTTATGAAAGACACAATAACGTAATTGTGTCATTCTGAAAGACACAATAACGGCATTGTGTAATTATAAAAGACAATGAAACTTTTATTTATTTATTTTTATTTTTTTCTGAAAGAGGACGATGAGAGTAACATAGACTCCGAATTACTTTTCTAAAATTCAATTTAGCTTGTGAGATATAATTTTTTATGATTTTTTTAAGTTTATCGTGTCTTTTCATACTTTGTAGCAAAAATACAATTAATATAATAACCTCACCTAATATTTATTAATTTCCCCTTGATGTATACGTATGTATGGTTAATAGTTAGATAAAGATGTGACAGAAAAATCAAATTAGAATTAAACACGTATAAAAACTTTAAAATAAACGAGTGATCTCATCAGTGACATTATAATAGAAACTTTTTGTGTTACTATAATATTACTTTTTCGTTTTTTCCTACCACTTTCTTATTCATCCATCACAATCGTTATCCGACCCTTTGGACCGCCAAGTGACGGACGCAATTACCCTAAAAATATTATTAATAACAAAAAAAATAAAAATAAAAATAAAAATAACAACCCACCCAGCCACTTACACACCGCCACGTGTCACCCACATTTCCCGTATTTCTCTCTCCTCCCAGATCACGTCCAGGTTCAATGAACCTCATATGCCGCCCCCTCACCACTTATCACCCCCTTTCTTCTCCATTATTTTTATAAATTATAAATTTCATTCATTCATTCCCACACAATTCATCATTTCATCTCCACTATACAATACAATACAATCAGCTACAGATCTTCAAACATTTTGAAGATTTAGCAATGGCGTTAGCTGTTACTTCTAATTCCGTTGCAATCTCTTCTTCTTCGTTGTTGTCATCGCTTTCAGAACAAGGTAGAATCATAAAGTTTGATGTTTCGTTTTGGTTCGTCTTCTTCGTTGGATGAATTGGGGGTTTTGATTGTTTGGTTGTTTGGTTATGGTTTTGCAGTGGTTCAGGTGAATCCGACGACGTTTCAGCCGTCGGAACGGTGTCATGTGGTGTCATCTTCGGTGTTGAAGCTATGTCGGAAACGATCTGTCGCTGTGAAGGCGTTGAACGCTGAATCGAGGAGGAATGGTGCGATTGTGCCCTCAGCTGCCACCACTTGTGCTCCTGGTAAGTTTAATTTTATGAAATCGATTGTGTTTTTAAATTTTTCATCCGTAGGTATCTGTTGTTAGATGATTAGCTTCTTATGTCTATATGGAAATCACTGTTGTGAAGGATTTGTGATCTAGCTAGCTAATGAGCTTGATTCTCCTTTCTCCAATTTTGACTTTTAAGGTCAAATCTGGTGTATTTTACGTTGAATTAAGTATGAGTTTGTTACAAATCTGATACCAATTTGTGTACTATGTGTTTTGGTCACTATGAAATTTGATATTGTAGCTCAGTGTCTTTTTCTTAAATGGTATGATACTGATCAAATTTGAAATCTGCAAATCGGCTTATTTGACCTCAAAAAGTCATGGTTAAATTCATGATTGGGGATGTTAGTAATAAAATCATATTTGAGGGGCTGTGAAATGACAATAATGCCCTTTGCTTTGGATTTACAGATGTGATGGAGAAACCAGTAGAAGTTGAGGACTTTGAAAAATTAGCTAAAGATCTTGAGAATTCTTCCCCACTTGAAATCATGGATAAGGCCCTTGAGAAGTATGGCAATGAGATTGCTATTGCCTTCAGGTAAATTATACTGTGATTAACATCTAGTGTACATGTAGTTATGCACCATGAACAAGATTCTAATGATTGTAAAACTTGTTGATTCTTCAGTGGTGCTGAAGATGTTGCTTTGATCGAGTATGCTCACCTCACAGGCCGGCCATTTCGCGTTTTCAGTCTTGATACTGGGAGATTAAACCCTGAAACATACAAGTTCTTTGACGCGGTTGAGAAACATTATAACATTCGGATCGAATACATGTTTCCAGATTCCTTAGAAGTGCAAGCCTTGGTTAGAACCAAGGGTCTATTTTCATTTTATGAAGATGGGCATCAAGAATGCTGTCGGGTGAGAAAGGTTAGGCCGTTGAGGCGGGCTTTGAAGGGTCTACGGGCGTGGATCACTGGTCAACGGAAAGACCAGTCACCTGGGACTCGATCACAGGTCCCTGTGGTTCAGGTGGACCCGGTCTTTGAAGGGTTAGATGGTGGTCCAGGGAGCTTGGTGAAATGGAACCCTGTGGCTAATGTTGCTGGTAATGATATATGGAACTTCTTACGGACAATGGACGTTCCAGTTAACTCTTTGCATGCTCGAGGGTATGTTTCCATTGGGTGCGAGCCCTGCACAAGGGCGGTGTTGCCTGGGCAACATGAGAGGGAAGGAAGGTGGTGGTGGGAAGATGCAAAGGCTAAGGAATGCGGGTTACATAAAGGAAACATCAAAGAAGAAACGGTTAACGGAAATATGAATGGGAATGATACACTTAATGCTAAGAAAAGTGTATCAGACATCTTTAACAGCAATGATATCTTGAATTTGACCCGGCCTGGAATGGAAAACTTGCTCAAAATGGAAGATAGAAAAGATCCTTGGATGGTTGTTCTTTATGCACCTTGGTGCCAATTCTGCCAGGTACTAAAACCTTAATATTCTTATAGTTGTTTATATATACTGGTGGCATATTCAGTGACTTCACATATGAATGGGAAAATACAGGTTTACACCTATAGTCTGAAAAGGCTAATTGAGTCAAACAAAATAAAAACAATGCATCTGTTATTTGTTAAAAAAGTTTTAAGACAAAAATGTGTTTTGGGTCAAAATGACCCGAACTGTTTTAGCTTGTTACCCATCCTTTCCATCTGTGTAGTTGTGTATGTTGAATCAACGCACTGGGCATGGACGATCTGGTTTTAATATGTTTTTTTACGTGATCACAGGCAATGGAAGCATCATATGTTGAATTCGCTGAGAAGTTAGCTGGTAGTGGCGTGAAGGTTGGAAAATTTAGGGCGGATGGTGATGAAAAGGTGTTTGCGCAGCAAGAACTCCAGTTAGGGAGCTTTCCAACCATCCTTTTCTTTCCTAAACACTCGTCTAGACCGATCAAGTACGCTTCAGAGAAAAGGGATGTTGATTCCTTGATGGCTTTCGTTAGCACGCTCAGATGATAAATGGTTCGAGCTTGATGGGTGTAGCTTGTATATTTATGTGGGCATGGTCTGTGTTTGTGAGTGTGGGCTAAGTCCCGCTTTTTGCGATGTGGTAGTTGTTTTGGTTGTATGGTGATGGCATTGGCCGTAAGAAATTTTGAACGTTATGAACTTGGCGGAATCGAATTGCATTATTTAATTGATTAGATTTCTCATTGTTTTAACTTTTAAGTATCACTTGGTTTTGAAGGTAAAGGCTGATGGTTCACTTTTCGTGTTTTGTTTCTTTGTGGTTTTGGTGGTTATGTGAAGTGGAATTTAGGTTGACCCATGGTAGATTAACAAATTTCCAGAGTTGAAAATGTTGACTTTGACTTACACCACGAAGTCAAGTACTGTGCTTCAGACTTGACGTGTTAAATAAATAAAATATTAAATAGTTAGTAAGAAAATTTATTAATTATAAAATAATATTTTAATATATAATATTATTAAAATTATGTATGAGTTAAGACTTAATTTAATAAAATGATGATATTAGTTTTTAAACTTTTCTTTTTAATTGTTTGAATAAATTATAAATTTTGTCATTTATTAATGAGTTAATCTCGGTTTTGGTCCCTGTGTTTTGCAAATTGACTCTACTTAAGTATCAACGTTTATTTTGTCTCCATTTGAGTACCAAATTTTAAAAAAGTTGTCTGTTTCAGTTCAAATTTCAAACGGTGTTAACATTTTCTGTTAGATTTTTTTAAAAAGACCAAAATACCCCTAAGGGCTATAAAAATATTTCCATCTCACTTTTCAATTTCTTCTCCACAGTACCACACACCATCGCCACCACATACCACCACCACCACCACACACCACCGCCACCACACACCACCGCCGACACATTCCACCGCACCACACACCACCGCCGACACACTCCACCGCACCACACACCACTGCCACCACACACCACCGCACCTCACACCAATTACAGAACCTCATTCTCCTCTCTTCTTCAATCCCCCTTCACCCCATCCACCACCGTCGCCGGAGCCCTTCACCGCCACCGTCTCCGGCGTCACCCATTCACTCGCAACCTCTGCTCCATCTCATCCCAATCAACCCCAAAACAGTCACACCATCACCGCCCCAACGTCATCGAAACCCTCGAAGAAAGAGGCTTACTGGACTCCCTCATCGGCGAAAACCTCCGAACAATCTGCTCAAATTCGTTTGTTCGAGTGTACTACGACTTCGACCCCACCGGCGAGAGCCTCCACCTCGCCATTGGCGAACAACATCAACGTTGATCTTTTGGATCAATTAACTCTCACAAATCGAAAAGCGCTAAATTGGGGGGGATGAAACGACGTAAGGTAAGGGATCGATTGTTCTTGCCAAGGGTAAGATCTCAATTCTAGGGTTAGGGTTGTGAGATTAAAAAACTCCGGCAATTCAAGAAACGAAGTGCCCCACACAACGGGATCATTCCCCAACGGCTGACTGAAATCCCACGCTGATGCGACGAGTCACGACGGGGGAACTGGTGGAGGTGGAGGTCGTGGATGGTGGGGGAGTTGAATCGCCGCTGTGGAGGTATCGGAGGGAGTCAAGGGCGGCGTAATAGGGGAGAAAGATGGCGTCAGCGGCGGAGGGGTCGTTGGTAAGGCAGGGGTATTCGAGCATACGACAGTGGAAGAATGGTTCAAGGAGGGTGGTAGGATTGGTTGTAGGTTTTGGGGCCGAGACCGTGGTTGGTGGTGAAGGGGCAAAGGTCGGTGGCGAAGGGGTGGTGTTGGGCGGAGCAGTTGGTGAGGATGTGGATGTTGAATTGAGGGAGGAGGTGGCGGATGTGGATCCAGCCGCGTTGACGACCCATCCGGTAAGTCCCTCCGGCGGTGGAGTGTGCCGGCAGTGGTGTGTGGTGGCGGTGGTGGTATGTGGTGGAGATGGTGATATTTTTATAGCCCTTAGGGATATTTTGGTCTTTTTAAAAAAATCTAACAAAAAATGTTAACACCGTTCGAATTTTGGACTAAAACAGACAACTTTTTTAAAATTTGGTACTCAAATGGAGACAAAATAAACGTTGGTACTCAAGTGGAGTCAATTTGCGAAACACAGGGACCAAAACCGAGATTAACGCCTCGATGAAATCGTTTGGGCTATCATCAAACTTAATTGCACGATAATGACTTTCCCAAAACAGTCTCTCATACAAGATGAAATCGTTGTAAATTTATGGTTATACCTCTTTGGTTATACCAACGGCTCGGCTGTGTTCATGGGTATGATGAACCGCGTGAGCAAGTTGTACTTGGAAAACTTGTGATTGTATTTATCAACGATATCCTAACTTTTCCAAGCTTAATCCGATCATGAATGACATTTTCGTTTAAATCTTGAACCTTAATTGAAAATGCAATTCCTATTGTTTACGTTACTTCTTGGGTCGTCTTTGAATTCTTAACATGGTTAATCTTCAAATCACAATCATAAACGTGACCCACAAGACTCGTTATTGCATTCACGCCGATGCGGATAAAAGGTTCATGAACTTTCTCAATCAGTATTGATGGTTTGGCATAAAAGGACATAGGTTTGTATAGTTCAAATGCCTCACCTATTCAAAAGTCAAAGCCAAACATCAGAATCTTTCTGGATCATTTGTTCAACCTGAAATTCCTGTGTGGAAAGGGGTTAGTTAACCATGGATTTCATCACCAAATTCCCTTGAAATTCCAGTGCTTATGATAGTATTTGTTTCATCCTTGACCGATTGACTAAATCAGCATATTTCATACCGATTCGTGAATACCGAGTTAAAATATTGGCTTGTATCAACATTAATGAAGTAGTAAGTCATCACCGCGAGACTTTAAACATCATCTCTTACTATGATAGTCGATTTCATCACCTTCTATTTCTGGCATAAATTTTAAGTTATCCCTGGCAACTCAACTCAATCTTAGCACAGCTTGTCATTCTCATACCGAAAGTCAAACTGAAAGGACAGTACAAACTTTCGAGGATATGTTTTGAGCTTACGTCATTCATTTCAGTAGCTCTTCGCATTCTTATCTTCTATTAATTGAACTTTTCATATAATAACAGTTGTCACAACAGCATCAAGAGGTCAACTCATTATGTAAGTCCATTCAAAGTCTTTATGTATTAAGAAAGTGGCTTACAAACTTAAACTGCCCATATAATTCAGTAAGATTCATCCTACATTTCATGTGTCAAATATCAAGAAATGCTTTGCCGATGAAATTCAGATCAATGATTTTATCCACTTTGTCGAGAAACTTGTGAAGATTATAAATTAGGAAGTCAAACAATTCAAGCGTAGCCGAAGTCTGTTGAGAGTCTAAACGTGATCCTGAGTACACTTGGGAACGCAAGGACCAAATAAATCCAAGTATTCTTTTTCTTTTGATTCAGCCTTTTCGTGATCAATTTCGAGACGAAATTTCCTGAAGTAGGTGAGACTATAACATTTCAGGTGTTCATTAATTAGCCGTTAGATTTCGTTATTCTTGTAAGGGCCATTTCTACCAATAAAGAAATCCTTTGGACCATTCGTGTGTAAATCAATTTGGAAACTATTATATCTATTAAAAGTAATATTTGACCGTTTGAAACGTAAAACCAAATCCATTTTTACTATGGAAAATTTTTCATTTTTAAATTACCTTATTATTTGACGACGTAAATGCAACAAATACAATATTTAACGAATATTGTAAATTTTATTATTATTAAATCACTTAATCATTTTATAATGATTTTATAACTTATAAAAATATATTCTTATAAATTTATAAAGTTTTATAGTTAGAATTTATAAATTATATAAATTGATTAATTTTTATAAAAAGCTTTGGGATTAAAATATAATTTATAAAACTTATTTTTAATAAAGGTTTTGTGATAACATAAAAACAATTCGAAGTGAAAGGGCCTGAGTGTCATTTGTTAAAAAAAACTCTCACCCTATCTCTCCTCGATTTTCCGGCCACCGGTCGGCGAAGCTCTGGCGTGGCACCGGTGAGCCCCAAACTCCCCTTTAAAACCCGGTTTTTACCCCAGAACACTTCCAACCGATTCGTAAACCCATTTCGAACCTGAAGGGGTGCTTTAATTTGATATTAAACACGGTCATGATAGCCTTTGGACACGAAACCAACCCTATTAAAACCGAATCCGTTTCAACACTTAAATCGTACTGTTAATGCAATTAAGCGAGTACACACATTCGTTCCATCAAGTAGAAATCAATGAAATGATTGAGTTCATTTGAAACGACGATTTGCACATCCAAATCCCACTCGTAACCCCCGAACCTATATCGAACTCGTTGAACTCTAAACGAACAAATCAAAACTATTAAACAGAGGGGAACATACATTCGACCCTCTTACACTCTCTGGCCTCCCAATTTTATCAAAACACAGACACGCATCACATTTGGATCATTGTTTCCAGTCGCGACTGTTCTAGTTCATGCTCCCATCGAAATACGTATAATCCAGGTAATTGCACATTTCTTTATACTCGATTAAACATGGGGAATAAAAGCCCCACGTTAATTACAGTGAACAATCTATATTTGGTGATCAATTATTATCAAATCGAATTCTAGGGTTCTTGTTCCAATTTGAGGGTTTTTGAAATTATAGCTTATGAGTTTTTATTATGGAATTAAAACAGATATGGATGCCTAGCCTAATGGATAACACACTATGCATGCATACTTGGGGTCCCGGGTTCGAACCTAGGCACCCGCATTTGGGTCTCTGGAGCTGTAATCATAGTTTGCGAGGGAATCTGGATTGGCTTCGTCTTTCGAAGGACCCTGCCCACGCACGAAAAGCAAGCGCCAGTGGCGGTACGGCCTGAGCTATATAGGCAAGAGTCACTTTATCTTATTTTTTATAATTCTAAAAAAAATATAAAATAATATTATATTTAAATAAAAATCATTTTAATTGATAAAACATTTTCAGAAATTATTTATTAACTTCTTGAAAATAATTCAACAATTATAAAAATATATTTTAGACAATTTTAATGATTTTGAAAGTGTAAAATGTATATAAAACTTATTACAAGTTTTAATATTTTATAAATCACCTCAAAATCAATTTATATTATTATTTTTAATCAATATTTGGTAATCTTTCAAATAGATAATATTTGACTAATTATTTTGACTCCTACATTAATTATTAATTGTTTAAAATTAATTATTTTGTCTAAATATATTTAATAATTAATTATTAAAATTAATTATTTGCACATATTGTTATCAACACAAATTCTTATACTCTTTTTCCTGTATTATTAATTATATAATTATTTTATCCATTATAAATTTTATAAATCATTTCAAACCATTTTAAATTATTATTTTTACAAATCATTTAAATAAATAATTAATTATTCAGTTAATTATTTTGATCAAGATAATTAGAGTTAAATGAGAATTTATTTACTTTCACATCTTCAATATTTCAAATTTATACAATCTTTACTCAATTTAATATTCTTTACTATTCTTAAATTCATTTATTTTCAGATTATAAATCAATCATAATAATTTAAAATCTAGTTTGTTAGATTTTAAATTCTTGTAAGAACCCAAGTTGATGACTATTTTTCATAGTCTTTAAATCATTGTTATTCTAAGTTAAGACGCCATTTTTATGTTAAACGTAAGGAGAACCGTTGGTGCCTATTCATGTATCCTTATTTAGAGCACATCTTATTATCAGGTGAGTTTCTCATACTCCCTTTTTACCGTAATTCATATATTTTGGGATGAAACATGTTAAACTTATAAAAGAACACTTGTAAAATTGTTTAAAGACTTGTAAAGCACATGCAATTCAATTTTCATATTTTTATCATGGTTACTTGAGACTTGTGTTAATATTATGTGATAGGCTCTCTTATATAATGATCATTAACTATTGCTAGCATAGCGACATCATAGATCTATGGGTCTGACAAGCCTATTTGGTGCTAAAGCCGAGATTATTGCTGGCTCCTGATGATGTATTCTTGTTCATCCTGGGAACCAAGTACACTTAGCTAATCGTTTATCTTATTGTGCACATATCTTTGTCAAAGTTTGATTGTACCGTAGCTCTATCAATATATTCTGCATGTCTCATAACTTATGATTTGAATTGCTAATCTTAAAGTTTTATTTATATATGTATAAACTTATGGGAACTCACTAACATTTCATATGTTGACCTTAGTTTCTAACATGTTTCAGGAAATGCCCTAGCTTGTTTGACAGGTCTTGAAGTATTGAAATCATCTAGGATTGGACCTAGATTTAAAAAAAAGAGAATTCTTTTACTTTTAAAATTTTATGTAATGCTTTGATTGTTTGTGTCTGAATTCTTACAATTTGAGCCTTGTAATTTAATCTTATTTACACTTTAAATTAGCATTATGTGGCATTGAACAATCTTAACCTTCACATCTCAACGTTTACGCCGTTAAGACTGAGGTGTGGCAATGTCTTTGTGTAATTCTCATCAAAGCTGCCCATTATGTTTATTGCTAATCATCGAGTCTAACGCTAGCCATTGTGTTACCATTGTGTCTAATATTGACCATTATGTTATGTATTGTGTTTTCTAAAATGATAATTTTCGAATAACATAATAATAAGAAATGAAAACCTTTTATGTTTCAAGTTTATTGTGTATTTCTAATCGGATAATTGTGTGATTCTCGTCAATTCAGAAGATTACATAATGAGCTGACGAAATTACACAATGAGTTAAAAAAACTTTTTTTAATATCAATACTATACGCCTTTTAAGATTAAAAAATTCTTGTTTTTATAGTTAATTTTTTTAAAATAATATCGTATGAAAAAGTTATAAATGTTTTTTAAAAAAAGGTGAAACTTGAGAAGGGGGAACATTACCAATTTTGTCCCCAATCTAATTTTGATTAAAAGGACTTGTGTTATCATTTTAATATTTTTTATACTTTTTAGTTGTAAAAGACTTTGTATTTGAAACTTTCCATTATTTTATTTGATAGGATTTTTATAAAATAAAGTAGTAATTATGAAAAAAAACTAAAATTAGTTATAAAATATTTTATGATATAATAAAATTAAAAATGTTTAGAATAATATTAGAAATATAATATAAAAATTCATAATTTTTAATCAATTTAAGTATTAATATTAAACAACTATAATAATAATTAGAGTTAATCTCGATTTTGGTTCCTGTGTTTTGCAAATTGACTCCACTTGAGTACCAACGTTTATTTTGTCTCTATTTGAGTACAAAATTTTAAAAAAATTGTCTATTTCAGTCCAAATTTCGAACGGTGTTAACATTTTCTGTTAGATTTTTTTAAAAAGATCAAACTACCCCTAAGGGCTATAAAAATATCACCATCTCCACCACACACCACATACCACCACCACCACCACACACCACATACCGCCACCACCACCACACACCACCGCTGAACCTTCCACCACCACCACCACCACCTCCGTCGCCACCACCACCACCACCTCAAACCCCCACCATAAGTCTCCCTCATGTAACACCCGGATATTTTATTTAAAGACGACGAAAGAAGAAAAAGAAATAAAGTCTAAAGTCGGGGGACCAAACTTGCCAAAACGGGGGAAAAGTTGTAAAAATAGGACATTAAGAGGGGGGGCAGCCATATCCTCCCCACTCTTGAGAAAAACCCAGCCAAAAGAGAAGAAGAGAGAAAGAAGAGAGAAAAGAGAGAAAAAGGGGTTGTTCGGGTGGATCCGAGCACGAAAATTATCGAGTAGCGAGTCAACATGAAGCTCTTCTTCTTCTTGTTTGTGTGAGTTCTAGGACCCCTATTTTACTCGTTTTCAACTGATTTGGGGCTGGAACACATAGTAAACCCGTTTTTATATGTGTGTGTGTTTGACCCATTTGGGTGTGATTGTGTGTGGTGCGTTT
>BJCO01637838.1:0-21163 GCA_018326465.1 Flaveria floridana | reverse complement strand
TCAACTTGGTCAGTGGAGAAGCAATCTTGGAGAAGTCTTGAATGAATCTTCTATAATAGCCCGCCAAACCCAAGAAACTGCGGATCTCGGATGGCGTCTTTGGAGACTTCCATTGCATCACCGCTTCCACCTTTGCCGGATCGACCATAATCCCCTCCGGATGAACCACGTGACCCAAGAATTGGACTTCACACAACTAGAATGCGCACTTGGAGAACTTGGCGTACAATTTCTCCCTTCTCAACGTCTCCAATACTTCTCGGATGTGTCTGGCATGCTCTATTTTGCTCCTTGAATAGATCAGGATATCATCAATAAACAGAATCACTGATTTATCCAATATCGACCGAGACACTCGGTTCATCAGATTCATAAAAGTAGCTGGCGTATTAGTCAAACCAAAATACATAACGAGGAATTCGTAATGACCGTAGCGCGTGTGAAAAGCCGTTTTAGGGATATCCTGCTTTTTCACTTTTAGCTGATGGTAGCCCGATCAAAGATCTATTCGTGAAAACCAACTGGCGCCTTGAAGCTGATCAAACAAATCATCGATTCTTGGCAAGGGGTACCGATTCTTCACTGTCAGCTTGTTCAGCTCATGGTAGTCTATGCACATCCTCATACTACCATCCTTCTTCTTCACAAATAAGACCGGAGCACCCCAAGGTGAGATACTCGGTCTTATGAACCCCTTATCTAGCAGCTCTTGCAACTGCTCCATCAATTCTTTCATTTCAGTCGGAACCAATCGATACGGTGCTTTGGCGACAGGTTGAGCACCCGGTATCAGGTCAATCTGTAACTCGATCTCTCGGTCAGGTGGCAATCCCGATAAGTCTTCCAGGAATATGTCTGGAAAATCACACACAACCGGAACATCGGATAGTTGTGGTGTTGGCATTTCCACATCCTTTACATAACATAAGTAGGCGCTACATCCGCGCCTCATACACTTTCCCGCCAACGCCAATGAGATCACCTTCGGGATCGTCGTGATCCGATCCCTATAAACAGTTACCGAACTCCCGTCAGGCGCTATCAAATGAATCATCTTCTTTCGGCACACTATATTCGCCTCGAAGTCCGCCAACCAATCCATCCCAAGTACCAAATCAAAACCACCTAAGGTCATCGTAAAGGGTCTAACCGGAAATTTATGGCCCTCTAATTCCACATCACAACCCTCTATCACCTCGGAAATCCTGGTAGACTTACCTATTGCAGTTTCTACATCAAACGGTACATCAACACGTCTACTTCTAACAGGCAGTTTGGCACAGAAAACAGCAGAAATAAAACTCCTACTGGCACCCGAATCAAATAATACCGAGGCTAGAGTTTGGTTCACCAGGAACGTACCGGACACAACATCAGGGTCCGTCCTAGCCTCCTCTTGCGTCATCGTGAATGCCCTAGCGCTTGCCCTCGGTCCTTCACTTCCTGTCTTCTTCACCCTTGAACCCTCAGCCTTCGGCTTCTTACAGTCTCTGCTCATATGACCACTTTCCCCACAGTTAAAACATTTGCCCGTGAGGCAGTCCTTTGCGATATGCCCCGTCTTCCCGCATTTGAAGCAGATGTTTGATCCCCACTTGCACTCCCCCAAGTGCTCTCTCCTACATTTGCCACACTTCCTCAATCCTGCACCTGACGTGACCACACGGCGATCATCCACTCGTGCCTTCTTGTTACCCGTCGAAGTATCACCTCGATCAAACCTCTTCCCCTGCCAGTTCTTCTCACCACCGCCCTTCCTACTACCCTCAGCCACCACCACCACAGCCCGTTCATCATATAACCTCCCTGTCAAATCCACTGCCGACCTAAAGGTGCTTGGTCGAGCAGAGATCAAGTACCTGCGAATGTCAGCTGGCAGCCCCTGAATGTACCGGTTAATCTTTCGAGATGCTGGTGTCACCTGATCCGGCACCAGCCTCGCCATCTCATTAAATTTGGTGGTGTACTGTTGGTGGGTCATCGTCCCCGCCTCCAACTACAGGAACTCTCTCTCAACTTTATCCATTTCTCGACGAGGACTGAACTCCTCGATCACCAACCTTTTCAACTCGGACCACTTCATTCTTCCAATGGCCCTGCTACCCTTGGCTTGGACTATGCTGTCCCACCAGCATAAAGACGAATCTGTGAAAGAGTGGGTAGCAAACTTCACCTTTTTGTCCTCCCGGCACTCACTATATCAAGAACAGCCTCCATTTCTCTCACCCACTGGTGAGCAGCAGCAGCGGTGCCATTACCATCAAAAGTAGGGGGCTTGCACCTCATAAACGCCCCGTAGTTACAGCCTCGTGTTGTCTCCTTCACAGGCTCCTCCTCCTCCTCCTCTTCATCACCAGAGGGAATCGTCTCTGTCTCTGGTTGTTCCCGTCCTCCCGAGGACCGGTTCCTCTCTCGTCTTTCATCTTCACGTACAGCCTTTATCACTTCGGTCACCACTGACGGTAAGATCGTCTGCATGACCTGATGCACCTCTTCGACCACCGCCTCTTTCACCGAGGCCCTCAGATTAGCACTCTCATCGCCGCCCTCCGGATGAGGGGTCTCGGGTTCTTCATGAACCACTTTCTCCACTCTGGGTCTTCCCCTTGTGGCCCGTTGTTCAGCACCACGTCTGCCACCACCTCCACCATGTGAGGCTTTGGATGATCTACCACCGGCCATCCTCTATCACATACTGAAAGATTCAAACACCAACACGGTCATTCAAGGGAATAGCTCAGTTTATGTCAAGTATAGTAAGTCCCTAATTATAGTAGCCAGTTGTGATTAGCCACTTACTTTACTCTTCGTACCCCGAGCATTACCTGTCCTGACTACATCAGTATCTAAATTTAACAGTAACACATAAACCACATAACATGCGCACATAATACCGGTTAACTTTAAGAAAATACCCGATGGCACGCAGCTACTCAAATTGACATTCCTTCCCTTTCTGTCCCATTTTCAGTTTAAGTTTAGGTTTATTTTGAAAATTTTTATCCGTTTCACTTAAACTTTGGCTCTGATACCAACTTGTAAGGCCCCGTTCCCGGGCACCTCACAGTTGGTCATTCATTGCACATAAAACATACATTTTAAATGAGCATTGCAGCGGAACATTGAAAAGAGACATCTCATTTCATCATAAAAGCTTTTACAAAGTATTACATCGTTGTCATTTACAAAATGGTCATAAATAGTGACCTTTAGTACGGAAACATTAAAACTAGACTAACAAGATTCCTTAAGTAATCCCGTTTATCGGGATCCTCAACAAACACTTGCATGCAACATAATGTGTTGCAGCATTATTAGCAAATGAATGCCATCCCAAAAGAGCTGAGTAGTCACCTCGTGCCATCCTCAGCAACACTAACTGCCAACAGGAAACACATAAAAAAGTCAGCGTTGCTGAGTGAGTTCTAGTTTTATAATAGAACATACTTATCTTACGTTTAATCGTTCTTTACATACATGCGGTCACACAACATACGTACACATAGATAATGTTATTATTATCTTCCTCATTCGTTCATTAGCTTTCGTTCGTGTACCGTTCATCGTTACCATTCTCATTCATTACATACATTCGTACGTTCATTTCAGTCGTGCATTCATTACATACGTACGATCATTTCTTTCGTTCATTCATTCAATCGTTTGATATAACTTTACTTGCACATTGGATATCTCTCGTACCAATACCATAGGCTACACCCCGATTAGTCTTAGCTACTGTGCCGAAGTCAATAAATGAACAACAAGCGTATGCCACAGTACTAGAGGTAAGCGGTAGAGGCACTACACGTGTGGACAATCACAAAGAAGGACCCTTTTTATCCAATGCTTGCAAGACTTCTTTCATTCGTTCGTTAATGCATGCATTCATCATCATATTCCTCTTTCATTTATCTTTCACTTTACGTTACATAATACTTTGTTCATTCGTTATCATAATACGTAAAGTCATGGAAAGATATACATACATTATCATAAGGAACACACACACACCATTCATACATCATCATGCAAGGCGTCATACACACATATCATACCTTATGCATAAACATGCAACATCACTATCATGCCCAACATAACCTCGAAGGCCTCAACAGTCATCTACATGTGCTTACGGGAACTTCCACGTCAAGACTTACACCTGCACTTTCCCCCGAAAGCTAGAAATCAACTATGCATCTCCTCGGGTTCAACAGCCCTATTTGGGTGACTTGGCATCCTTCAGTCGCATGGCCTCCATGTGACTGAACGTTATGCGATTGGACTCCTATGTGACCGGACCCTCAGTCGTGCGAATGAACCTGTGCGACTGAGCACCTATACGATTAGGCTCTCAGTCGTATGACCTGTCATGCGACTGAACCTCCAGTCGTACGATTGAGCCTCAGTCATGCGAATGAACCTCAGTCGTCCCTCAGTCGTGCGATTGGCCCTCCAGTCGCCTAGCCCTAACTGAGCAGCGACTGGAGTTCATCTCGAACTGCAGCCGCGACATACGGCCTTCAAACCCTCCTAAACTCATTCCAATCCCAAATTAACTCTCCTAAACATTAGGGAATCATTCTAGGACATCATACAAGCTCATACAAGTCCAAAATCATACTTTAAACATACTACACATGATCACACCCAAATGGGTCAAACATACACTTTTAAAAAAAAACAGGTTTATATGTGTTCCAGCCCCAAAATCTTTTGAAAACAAGTAAATGAGACGTCCTAGAACTCACACAAACAATAAGAAGATAAAGAGCTTCGTTTGGACTAGTTGCTCGACGAGTTTCAAGCCCGAACCACCACTTTTCTCTCTCTTTCTCTTCTTTCTATCTTCTCTCCTTTCTGACTGAGTTTGCAAGTATGGGGAGAGGGTAAGAGCTGCCCTCTCCCTTAAATACCACAGTCCAGTCGCCCGTGCTCCAGGCGTATGGGCACTTCAGTCGCCTAAGCTCCATGCGATTGGACCTTCAGTCGTACGATTGTCATGCGTATGGAGCTCCAATCGTGCGACTCCATGCGTATGAAGCTCCAGTCGCCTGATTTCCATGCGTCTGGGCCTCCAGTCGCATGACACTTCAAAGAGAAATTTCCGGGTGTTACAACATGATAGACCGTTGGACAAGACAGTTATCGCCTAAATATTAAAGATTATTAGATGGGTAAGGCACATGATAAGTGGGTTAAAAATTAAAAAAAAATAGATTGAGTCAACCCTATGCATGATGAAAATCATGATCGCACCTAGATGGGGTTGATTACGTGTTTAGATTAATACCTTCCTTCATTTCAAGTAAACATTACATGATCCCATATAACCCATTCTCGTCCTACTTTCCAAATGGAAGGTTGTATGTACCTTAATTGTGAGCTTGACCTCTCCTAGACAAAGAACCGATTGACCACACTATTTAGCGCGATTCAATAATCAAGAAATGTTAGGTAAGGAGAAAGAGTCAAGATAATAGGCTAAACCCTAAACCTCAAAAACAAATGCTTTACACTACGTGGGTGTGTGATGTTGGTTAACATTCCTAGGTCGTCATCTTTATGCAAGCAAGGTCAATAACATACATAAAAAAACCTTGGCGTTTTCATGAAAAGTTAGGTACAAAAGCATATTTACCGGTGTTCTTATAATAGGAGGGAAAAGATCTCAAGTATCTTTATGATATTTTGGTCACCGACTTTGAGAACCATTTATACAGTGTCTCATTCCAATAGTATATATGCTCTTACTACTCTACCACTTTCCCTCTCTAAGAAACCCTTATTGATTATTGATGTTGTTTTTGATATAGATTTTAATAATGGGTTTTACATAATTAAGCTTTAAATTTATAAAATGATTTTCACCTTGTAACTAACCACACACATACTAGGTAATTGTAGCTATATATCGGGTGGTAGTATAGTTTGTGGTAAAAACCAAGTATCGATCTGTGGATATGAGAGCTCCTGAAACTAAGTATTTATTATTATCTAGCCCATAAGAGATTGGTTTTGAATACTATGATTAACTAAATTAGTTAACAATTAGTCTACTTAAAGTAAGTGAATAAAGATGAAGATAATCAATCAAAAAAAGATGTCACTTAGACTTCGAATCCGCTTAGCAAAACAATAACAAAATGCATGAGCCTATGGTGAGATTATTTTCTACACATGAAATGTGGAAGTAAATTAAACTCATATCAAAGTTATCTAATTTTATAACTCTTTAAAAATCTAGAACGATAAAAACATAATACCACCTAAAGTTATGTCATGAAGAACCAATAATATAATCTTTTTAATGTTAAAGATGGTTTGGACTCCCATTAGGGATACCAAACCACAACCTTTGAAAAGTTAACACAATATATACATGGTAACCACCTAAGTTTACGTTAGTTATGTAAATCTTTCAACCTATGAATTTCCTGACATGAATACATAAACCATAAATATACACCATTATCTATAGTTACATACAAAGCTATGAGAAATTTATAACAAACATGATGATTTGTTAAACCATTTGTATAAGGATGCACACTTGTTCAACTTTACTAAGTAATTAACCCTCATTTAGCATTCCTAATCAAATGCCATAAACCACACACTAATGTATGCAATTTATGAATAGATGTTCCAAACACGAGGTTTTCTGACATAATGTGTTATAACGCCCACAAGATTCATCATTTTGTCAAGTTAAACAAGCACACACAATCATTAAAGAACATTCATAACCTTGTAATAAATATTAACCTAATGATCTTTACGTTTAATATATTAGAGTATGCTAAATTTCATCTAATCTAAGTGATAAAGAGTATTTAGCCCATGAGGATTTACAAAACCACAACCAAACTCATAACAGTAAAAGAAAACATGATGAATCTAGAGACTTTTAAATCAAAAATGAGTCGAGATAGGTTGTGTGGAGTTGAATCTTCCTTTGAAATGCTTTATCTTCAATCTTTAACTTAAACTCTTGAAAAATTCCTTCCTAAATCACCACAAGATTGGAGAAAACTAGGGTTCTCTTCTTCAAAATTCTGCCCATCAAATGAGGAAGAAAAATGGCTAAAAAAGGGTCCTGATGTGTGTTATGGTCATGACAGAATAAGTCATGGCCATAATGCGCAGTAAAGGGAGACCTGATGCTTGTTCTGTGATGACCATAACAGCCTCTAAACTTACAGATCTTTATAAATTTCTTGTATTTTTTTCTTTTAAGATCACCAAGCAACCATGCAAAACTACAAAATCTAAATTATTCGCAATTTAGTATTGATAAAGATGAATATGTAACAAAAAAACTCTCAAAATAAGAAAAGATCTGCATTATTAACATGCATATTTATTCACATATAAATTATCACCAGGGTGGTCATAAAAAGCCCCCTCTAATGATGAGACTAATGGCTTTCTTATCTTAGCATGTAGGCACTTCTTGATCTCGTCATCTACGGACTTTGGGGCCCCCTTTTGCATCGAATATATCAAGAACAAAATATTGTTTGTGTTTTGGTTAAAAGCACATCCTTCAAATGTCTATCACTCACATTATGTATAGTGTATGAAAGTATGATTCTAATGACATGCAGTGATCAAAGCTTTAAGAGAATACTTTTTATGTAAAAATAGTTGAAAAATGATATATATGATTTTTTGCATGGTTAAAATATATTCGAAAGAAGATTAAGAACCAAAATACTTATAACGGGTTAAAAGAGCATCTTTCACAGGTCCTGTTATTTGTAGAGTAGAGTCGGCTTTTGGCATACCTTAGATAGATTAGCGATAAAATTTTCTAATAAATTATTTAAGTATTAGTAGTAGTATAAATACTATGGGCATTTACATATTTCTCCTTTTTAATATCATTTATTACATATTTCTCCAAGTCTAAAAATTAATTATATATTTCCCCTTCCTAAAATATATATATTACATAGTTATCCATTTTATTAAGATTAACTTATTATATAGCTTTTACCCTTATTTTTATTCGGGTTATTGGATCTTAGTAATCTCAACTTTTATTTATTAAGCTTACTTTTTTCAATGATATCTTACTAACTGAAGATTAACTTCGTTAGGTTTTTGATAACGTTGATTGCTTATGTGGCCAAAACACTAAATAGTAAGTTAAAATCTACCATCGAGGTTCGTCAATCTAAAACTTCTACACTCTAAAATTCGTCAATCTCCACCTCGTAATCTTAAGCACTTAACTCTTTGGATGTAGATTTAAGGTGATGATGGAGGCTAGACATCAAGAAATAGACCTGGTGGAGGCTGGGCGGTGACGAAGTTGAAAAATAACTCATAATTGACCCCATTTCATAAAAAACTAACTAGGTTAGCTCTTTTTAGTAAGGGATCGTTAAAAAAAATAAGCTTAAAGTTATGAGTGTGTGTAAACATTTCCTAAGTTAGGGTTAACTCGGCTAATAAATAAAAGTTTGGATTATTAAAATCCAATACCTTTTTTATTAAGAAACTTTTACATATTTCCCTTCCTATGACAATTAATTGTGCATTCTTCAAGTTCGAGCCTTTTGTATAAATAAAAACAATAAAAGTACAAATCCAATTACAAAAGTTTAAAACTATATTTCAAAACAACAATCATCAATAACTCGTCAAATTCAAAAACAATTGCCAAAGTTCTTAACAATTACAATACCAAAAAAATAATATGTATGATCCCTTAATAAAAATAGAGTAAAATAATCATTTAATAAGTTAATTTTAAAAAATTAGATAAATATATAATATATGTGTTTTGAGAAAGCAAAATATGTAATTAATTTTTTGGTTTGAGGAAACATATAATTTATGATCATAGGAAAAAAATATGTAAAATCTCTAAATCATAATATTGTGTATATTTTATTATTATAGTTATCAATTGAAAAGTTTTTTTAGTTCATCCCCTTTTCACGTTGCAATAGCGCGCTGATGTGTGTTATGATATGTAAACTTTAACAATAGATTTTACATAATTAAGCTTTAAAATTGTAAAATGATTTTCACCCTGTGACTAACTTCACACACAATATACAAGTGTACCTATCAGATAGTAGTATAGCATTTGGTAAGAACCATGTATCGATCCTTGGACACGAGAGCTCCTGATACTAAGTCTTTATCATTATCTAGACGATGAAAGATGATTTATGAATATTATAATTAACTAATTTAGCTAATAATTAAAGTAATTGAAGATAGTAGACAAAGATAAAGATAACCAATCAGAGGAAGATGCCACTTAGACTTTGAATCCGCTTAGTAAAACAATGACAACATGCATGAACCTATGGTGAGATCATTTTCTACACATGAAACATGGATATAAACTAGACTCCTATCAAGGTTATCTAATTATATAACTCTTTGAATAGCTAGAACGATAAACATATAATAGCCACTTAAACTTATGCCATGAAGAACCAATGATAATATTATACCAATGTTAAAGATGGTTTGGACTCCCGTCAAGGATACCAAACCCACAAATCTTTGGAAAGTTAACATGATGAACACATGGTAACCACCTCAATTCGCATAATGTAACAATACCTATGTATATCCTTCAACTTATGAATGTCCTAACACGATTACATGAACCATAAATTTGCACATTATCTATAGTTATACATAAACAAAGTTAGGAGATATTCATAACAAACATAATGGTTTTCACAAACACATGTATAAAGATGCATACTTGTTCAACTTCACTAGGTATTCAACCCTCATTCACCATTTCTAGTTAAATGCTAGAAACTACATATTAGGTTATGCAATTCATGAATAAATGTTCCAACACGCATGGTTTTCCAACATAATGTGGTTGTAACACCCTAACATAATATGGTTGTAACACCCACAAGATTTAACATTTCATCAAGTTGTAGAAGCACACACCATCATTAAAGGGCATTCATAGCTTTGTAATGAGCATTGACATAAACATCACCAAGGGTTTCATATAACATGCCAAAGTGTGCTAAGTTTCATCTAATCTAAGTGATTATTGATTAAGAGTATTTAGCCCATGGGCTTTACAAAAACCACAACCAAACTCATAAAAATGGAAGAAAACATGGTGGATCTAGAGGTTTTTAAACCGAAATAAGTAGAGGTGGATTGTGTGATGATAAATCTTCCTTGAAAGTGCTTGATCTTCAATCTTGGTCTTCAATCTTCAAAGATCTGCCCAAAATCACCTAAGAGACTTGAGAGTACTAAGGTTTTATGTGAAAAAGTGGATATATTCTAAATGGGGGTTAATTGGGTGTAAAACCCGTAACTGGGCCGAACACAGTTGTGTCTTCAGAACACGGTTGTGTTGGCTGTCAGATATCATACAGACTCATCAGACGAACACAGTTTTGTTCAAATTGAACACAATTGTGACAGTATGTTTTTCCTCATAAGCTTCTTCAAATCTTGGTCTCTTTTCATAAAAATCACCAAGTTTTCACCGGGCACAACAATGTTCAACTATAACATAAACAAGTGACTAATAAATGAGCTTTTAATCAAAAAATTACACAAAATATGAGGAATATGTATTATTTAACATGTATAATTATTAACATATCACGTGCGTTTCAGGCACCCTCTCACTGTTTATTCCATCCAAAAATAGGGGTTAGAATGTATCTTCTTATCGGCTAGTTTCACATGTGACATGGTGTGGTATGAGTGTACCCTTCAATAAATGTGATGTAATTTTACATAATTTGACATGACACATTGTGATTGGTGATTTTATGGCATTAGTGGAGAACTAGATTCAAGGGAGATTAAAGTTTATTTGAACCCATTATTATACTATAGATATTTAGTTATAAAATAATATATTGTACTAAAAAGTTAATCACATGACTTTAAAATCAAATTGAAATAAACAATAGTTACAAGAATTGATTCATTTTAGTGATATAAGTAAACAAAAATTTAAACCGATTATCACATTCAGTCGCATTGTGGCGGTGTCGGTAGGTGACGTCATTGTTGTTTGGCTTTCATTTTCGTATTGCCCCGTTGTTTACATTTTAACCTTTGCTTTTCTAAAAGAGTATCATCATCATCTTAAGCTTTATCTCTTGATAGATATGGCCTCACTTTGACTATTAGAACAAAAAATCTCACAATTTTCAAACTTTACGACCGCAGAATTTCAACGTTATTATTAATGGAATTGTGTCGCATGTTCCACTGAAATATTTGATCCTTTTGGATTCTATATAAGGGAACAACTTTTAAAAATTATTTTTCTTTACCGGATTTGTTATATGTCTTTGGATAAAAAGGTATGCTCCTGAAAAATCTATACCTCATAAAAACGTGACTTCGTTTAATATTAATTTTTTTGAATCTTTTTCAAATCTTGTTTGCTCTATTTTAAGATCAACTCCTACTCCAAGATTCAATCTTTAATATAAATGATTAAAAGGTGATTGATGAGTTATTATCATTACCTTTTATTGGGTAACAAAAATCGAGTTTTTTTTATAATTTTTTTATACAAACTAGGGCTAGTGAAAATTTTATTTTTCAAAATAGGTGATTTGAAAGTTATCTATACTGCTATATAAAACAAAATCCTAAGACATAAGTGTAATTTTATGAAAAAAATTAAGACACTTAATAAAACTTTTTAATCATTAGATACACATATTCTAGACAATTATTGATATTTTACATCTCATTTAATAAACTTCTTCTATTTAATACATTATTTAATAATATAAGATTATTTAATTCACTATATTATATATTATATTATTTATAATACTTAAAATAATATTAAAATTTATTAATAATTATTATCTTATTTAAATATTTAACAATATAATCACTAAATGCTTTTATTATTATAACTATAATTATTATTATTATTATAGTAATAATAATAATAATAATAGTAATAATTAAATTTATAAATAAGTATTATCTTATTTAAATACTATACTATTATATAAATCATTTTATAAGTACACACTTGTAATTTTACTTAACATTTAATATAACTAATATAACCTTTTAAGCTTAAGGTACAAGTACTTACATAATAGTTCCTAATTTGTCAATATTTAATAAATTTCTTCTACTTAATAAATTATTTAATATAAATTTATTTTAAGTATTATCTTATTTATAATATTTTAAATTAATAATAAAATATATACATTCATTAGTTATATTTTAAAACCTAATACTATTTGATTTAAGTATTATTTTATTTAAACACTTAAGTATATAATCAATAAATATTTACATAGTTATAATAATAATAATATCCAAATATATCAACCTTTAAGACAGATCGGAAAAGATGTTCTATAACACCCGCCGCATTACTATATATAATAAATTAAAAAGATTATAAGTAGTGAAGGTGTAAAATTTTTCAATGTTAACACAATAATTTTTTTCTCTAAACTAATAAAAACTCTACTTTGTTTTTGTTTTTTTTTTAGTTTTACATTTAAACCTTTAAGGATTTTTCGATACTAACCATAACATTTTATCTCTTTTTTTCTAGGTTGATAACTGCTCATCTTGTATTTTTTAAAATTTTGTGTCCAAAACTTTCACTCATATCAAATTTACATTTACTCACCTAAACTTTTTTAAATTTTATACTTAAGCGTTCGACTTATGTCAAATTTACATAAAATCACCATAACTTTTTTTTACGTATTATACTGAAGCGTTCGAATTATGTCAGGTTTATATTTAATCACCTGAATTTTTTTTAAGTTTTATTCCGAAGCATTCGAGTTATGTCAAATTTTCTTTTAATCAATTTATAATAGAGCTTGTTAATTATAGTAAAGTCACTATTTACGTATTCGCTATTTATCTTCTTTGTTTTGAGATATTTATTTTTTATAATATTTTTACTTTTTTATCAAAGCTTCGTATGTAATCTTTTTTAGTGGTTGTACTAACTTGTGAATTATTAGAATTAAATATTTAACTTTTATAACAATCGCTGTATAGCACGAGTAACACCTACTATTTTATTATACAGGTGTATTTTAAAAGTCTTTTTCTCACTCCTAATCTTATTAAATAGAAAAGTTTGTATATAAAAAATATTCTCTAAAAAGGTGAAGAAACGTTTGTAACAAAATTATAGGTACTCTTTTTGAATTTTGATATCTTATTAAATAGTTTTTAAAATGTTTTATAATTCTTTTTTTTAAATATTTCTTTAACGATTTTTGCAAAAAAATTCCCCAGTATAAAAAAACATTTTTACTCTTTCATAAATACCTTTTTATTTTGTAGTTTTTGTTTTAAAATTTTAAACTGTTTTTAAAATGCTTACATATATTTAAATAATGCTTTACATAATTCAAAAGGTGTAATAACAAAAACATTTTAATACACAAGGAAGCTTTTAAAAATTTTGTAAATATTACGATCATTCAAAATAAGTCTTTAAATCTTACTATTATAATGAACAAATATTTTTAATGTCACAAGACATTTTCTAAGACTATCTTTAGTCACATGACAATTATTGTATTAGCCTTCAATTGTTTTTCTAAATATACATACATATTTATTTAAATAAAAAAATAATAATGCATTTTCTAATTTATCTTCAAATCATAACTAATAATTGATTTAATTATCAAGTTTTGTCAAATTTCAAAATAAATACAGAACTCGATCATTCTTAAAACTTTAAAGAAATTTATTGCAAGTTAATTAATAAACATGAGATTCGGTCAAATTTTTTGCCTTTTATTTTTCTGCACATTTTGAAATTTCAAATTATTACATTTGATTTCATTTTAACTTCAAATCATATTCACAAATCAATGAGTTTTCTAACTTCTCAATAAATTTAAAATAATATCACCAAAATCATTTAAAAAACTTAAAAGCCTTTAATTGACTTTTATATTTTTTAAAAAGCAATTCCTACATTTACGTATGAGTCCGGTTATTTAGACACCCTCAGATTTTAAATCAACACCTGCGTACCCTATATTACTTTGTTATGGGTCGTAACTTGACTCTCGGCAGAACTCGAATTCATTATCGGAAACATACGATTGGTTTAAATCTGGCAATCATGTCTCTTAAGAAAACTGAACGTATGAATCATATTGATTACTTTCCGCCACACAGAAACGCTTGAATACTCATTTGAATATTCACCAAACAAATAGTTACCATCTCAAAACGACATAACAAACGAATGAAAAAGTGTGCTATTTTGAGAGAAACACACGTTTGAGATTTTCACAATTTAGAAAGATCGAAAGCGTTCTTATATATTTGAAAACGAATATTGCGTTCCGTCAAATTTGAAATTACCTATACGTGGCGTATAGACCCATACGCCACGTATAGGATGTTTGTTGGTACCTATACGTCGCGTATGGCTCTACACGTATAGGCTTGCCACGTATGCCTCGTGTGGCATCATACGTCGCGTATATTCGTACCTGGTACAAAATGCTTTTGTAGTACGACTGACATCTATACGTGGCATATGGACTCATACGCCACGTATAGATGTCAGACGTACTACAAAAGCATTTTGTACGAGGTACAAATATACGCAGCGTATGATGCCATACGTGACAAGCCTATATGTAACTCCGCCGACAGCTATGCGCGGCGTATGGGTCTATACGCCGCGTATAGCTAGTACCCACTTGATTATACGCCACAGGTCTATACGTGGCGTATGGGCATATACGACCCGTATAACAACTGATTGACGTGGAATGTCAGACATTAATGGTGCATTAATGGTCGAAACCTATACGCGGGGCATGTGTCGCATATGAACCCATACACGGCGTATAGATGAGTGTCGATTTATCCACTTAGGTGTCTCTTTATTAGGACCCATTAATTACATTTTTAATACCTATCTTGAAAGAGATCACACTCCTAATAAATTTCTCACTACTCTCTCACTCTTTTCTCTTTATAAATAAAATGGTATGCATTTAACTTAGACCTATTTTATCTTTTACATAGCTTAATTAGAGTCAGATTATCTTCATGTTAGAACAACCTTAATATAAAAGTTTAAGACTTTACCATTAAGATCCATATAATACGAGTTCAAAGGCAACAGAGTAACTAAAACTCTAATGAAATCTATTCTATCGAAATGATAGTTGTTGATGAGTGGTTATTTGTTTACATCTAATATATTTTTTAGCAATTATTACAATTTTTATTACTTATTACTCATTACTTATTAATATATTTAAAGGTCCTTTTCTGTATGTTACTTATTACTCATTACTTATTAATATTTTTTAAAGGTGCTCTTTTGCATGTACTTGCTTGAGTAAATGATTTAACTGTTTTGATAGGTTTTTTAAAGAAGTGTGTTTAAAGATTAGTTGTCACACTATTGGTAACTGCATAAAGTAATTTTAAGTATATTAACAGTCCGTATAGAATTTGCAATGTTTACAATAGCAAAATTATAAAATGCAATCAGAGTTCTGGTCATTTAATGGATTTTTTCATTCAAATTCATGAAAGATAAAATTGTTCAAGAAAATAAAATAAATGGTATGCCGTTTTAACATATGTATATAAAGTCTTATAACATCTTCCTACTCTAATAAAAAGGTATCTTAAGATGACACGTGTCAACACCACAATCATTCTCACAAAAACTTTCTCGCCTCTCTCTCTTATTAAATAATTATCTTAATTAGTAATAATATTATTTAACATTTTTTCAGATTTAATAAATTAATAAAGAGATCTATTTATTAATGTTATTTCTAAATAAATATTTTTTATAAAATAATAAATTTATTAAAGCGTAAGACTTTTTTAAAAATACGAAATATTTTAAAATTGGTATTTTTAAAAAGTTAATTTTTTAAAACTAAAAATAATTAAATATGAAAGTTATAATAGAAATTTTTTAAAAATGACCTTTTTACACAGTTTGTTTTAGGATAAAATATTTACTTCTTTTTAAAAAAAAATTAAAAACAAATTTTTAAAAAGTTGATATCACTGTTTTATTACTTATAGTCATTTCTAATACATAATTCTAGTCATATCATATCTTAAAATATCATTTTATAATTAATAAAATTTATTATATTAAATTTTTATTTATTCAACCCGTGTAATACACGGGTTTACTATAGCTAGTATGTATATAAAGTCTTAGTTTTTGCTAGCTTTTTGTTTCACCATAACCATCACCAAAAAAAAAAAAACAAGAATCAATGAAAATCATTATTGAAGTTGCGTTAACTTAAACATCCAGTGTTTATTCATGGTCAGTTATACGTTGTATTATCTAGTGATAAAAATAAAAGAACTATTACTTTCAGATAAAGAAGCTAATGTTAAAATAGGGCAACAAATGTTATATGCAAATAAGTATTCAATAATATGTAAAATATTTTTACATATATTTATTCATGATTGTTGTATGTAACAATATGTGACCTAAATCTACAATAATAATGTCAATTTGTTAAGTTGAACGTTTTATCTTTTCCGCCCGCATATCACATGCGTTATAACCTAGTGTTATATAACCTTGAAAAACATGTTCTTTTACTTTTTAAAACGCTTTCTAAATTTTAAACATGTGTTTGAAAAAAAAATATTTATTCGAATAGATTCGATAACGAGTCAAAAAGTTTCAATACAGAGAAAATAATTGACTAAAAGACGTAACTTGGGTTAGTTGATTTTAATAAATAACTTAATGGTTTTTAACATTAACTGAGAGCTAAACTGAGCAACTAGAAAGTAACTAATATGATGTTTTTGAATTGAGTGATTTTATAGTGTTTGGAATCGGGTGATTTTATGATGTTTTTGAATTGGTCGTTTTTACGATGTTTCTGATGTAACAATTTTATGTTGTTTGTGAATTGAGTGTTTTTATGGTGATTATTAACCTATACATTTTGATGGTGTGCAAAAATTTTATTTTTTAAGAATTTTTATATAGCAATTTCATATTTATATTAAAGATAAAAAAACGTTCATTATTATGGTGTAAGTTTTTTTAGAAATAATAACACATTAAAAATAATGAACATGTTAAAAAAGTTAGAGATATGCATGTGATCTACATATGCATGTTTGTAACTGGATCTTCGCATTCTACCCTCTTGATGGTCTCTAATTTGCAATAATTACCAAATTTTTATGAAGAGAATCTTAATCACAAAACAAGTGATCATGTGACTGAGATTCGTTCATATACTTTGTAAGGTTTATTACCGCCTTTTGCCATACACCGCATGTATGCATTTGAATTTGAATTGTTAACATGTAAAAATCAGACTAGAAAAATTATCAAGGAGGAAACTAATCACCGTACAAAATTATATGTAAATCTGGTTTGAACCTGAGACTATACAAATCTCATGCGAAAACCATCAAAACTCATGTCATCCGGATTGTTCATATATGATAATATAAGCATATATCTATATATATCTATATATAATATTCTATTATATATACATAGATTTATTTTAATTAAAATATGCATGGCAGGGTATACATACATAGATAGGTAAAAAAGGTAAATGGAAGGGATGCAACCGACGTTACATGTTAGGAAAGATGAAATGTGTGGGGCTCAAATTGAATGGCCCGTGAGTGTTTTGTCGTGTTAGTTGACAACAAAATCTTAATATTTAAAAAGGAAGGTTCAGTTTGACACGCCATAGACGCGGCTCGTGTCGTGTTGTCGCAGTGGTTGGCCCGTTGGAACCCCTGGGTCCCATGCGACAGTTAAGTAAGTTATTACGCGTGAACCCTACCCGGCCTCATTGGGCCCCACCCTATCTTAACTGCTCTTTCGCTAACATTTTTTTTTCCAATATCTTTTCTTTATATTCCTATAACAGTAACCCTTTTGTTTTCTTATCAGATGTCTTATTTTCAAGTCTTATTTGTAATCATCTAAATAATTTTAAGCCTATCTGTTGTGTTGTGTTGTGTTGTGTTGTGTTGTGTTGTGTTGTGTTGTGTTGTGTTGTGTTGTGTTGTGTTGTGTTGTGTTGTGCTGTGCAGGGATTTTATCTACGTGTGTTATGAATTTATCCTGTAATATTGTCATATTTGACGCTGATTGGATTAGTGTTGTTTAAATAGTTACACGCTCGAAACTAGCTCGAAAAAAACTCGGATTTTTACTCGTTCGACTTTTGGCTCGGTTGTAAACGAACCGAGCGGCTCCGTTCGGTTTGAAAACGAACCGAGCACGAGCAAAGGTACGCTCGCTTGGTTTCGCTCGAATTATTTTTTAAATTAGTTTATATTTGTTAATTTATTTAGCTATTTACCAATTACCTATATTTTTATTGTTTACATATTCATATTTTTTTATTGTGTACCAGTATTTGAAAAAATGTCTTTTAAGAAAAGTTAGATGTTGGATATTTATTAATTTTAATCAATGTTTTGGGATTGATGTTTGTTTATCTTTTGGATCAAATTGATTTTTGTTTATTTTTTGAATTAATTTGATGTCTTTTTAAACTATGAATTAGATTGATTAGTGTAAATGAAAGCTTGTTGGATTCCGATGGTCAAACAAGAAAAGCTAGTATGATGGATGTTGAAATAATCGTAGTAGAGGTAGTGGACTTGAATTTTATCGTGATTGATTTGAGTTTGAGTTAAAACTTCTTGTCTTTTAGAATTTTATTTTGTTGAACTTATTTTGTATGTTTTATTTGTTACTTCATTGAATTTGGGTTAGAACTTGAAGTTGAAACTCTTGAATGAATTATTAGGTTTGTTTTAAATTGTAACACGAAACCAAGCAAAACCGAGCGCTCGATTAAAACCAAACCGAGTTCGAGCAAAGCCGCATTCGGTTCGGTTTGTTTCGTGAACAACCCTAGATTGGATGGTGACTGGGCTCTGGATAGAACTCGGAATCAAGTTATCCTGTGAAGCTCTACATATGTCCATCCTTGTTTAAATGTTACTATGAGTGTAAATAGGGGTGTAGACAAGTTGAGCCGCGCCTGAGATTGTCTAGGCTTTTGCTAGAATCGTTTTGTCTTAAAAGAACTCGTGCACGAGCTCGGCACGTGTAGAGCTTTGCCTTGATTATCATTTCATATTTTCATCATAGTTTTACATATAATAACAATTATTTATATAGATATACGTTTAATGGATTGAATTAACATTATATAAATGAAACCCGAGCTCTATATGTGAATCACCGGCTCGAGCTCGTTTATTATATGAGCTCGAGCTCGTTAAAGGTCGGCCTGAGCAAGCTTTTGGTGAGTTGATCTCTAGTATCTGACAAGCCGACTTTGAGTAATTTACGCTCATAATTAGTGTCAAATATTAATGTTAGTTTGAACAAAACATGTTTGTAGATCAATTATCAATTATTTGTTTTAATTTGGTTCTTTATATTCTTATCAAGTGATTTTACTCAACCCAAACCGGACCATGACAAATAATCTATTATTTAAGGATACACAACCGATTCTTATAATTTCCGACCCTCATGGAAAAATTTTCAGGGTACGTCACTGTGTTTCCTCCTGAGGGGTTGGGGTGCGGTCCCGGTTGGAAAACAGACAGATAAGCCTGATTAAACTAACATCTACAATCTGAAGCAGTGTCGTATATTTGTCATTCAAAAATATATCTTAATTTATGGTTTTATTTTATTATTTAAGTGTTTTATTTTATTATTTAAGAGTATAATCTAATAAATAGTTATATTTATGGTTGCAGAAAAGGAATACTGTATCAATTTTTATATAAAATTTAAATATTTAATAAAATGTTAACTGGTTTCATTTAGTTTGGGAGCAGATTGATTTCTTAAAAATATATGTTATAAGCAGCTTTGGCTGCATTACACTGGATTAATTAAGTACATCATGGCCTTTAGTTTATGTAATCATGTGTAAGTGTGTAACACACTCATGTACGTCGGCAGATGATAATACAACATAAACAAATAATATCACTAATAAATACGAACAAATGAGTTTGGTGTAAATTAACCGAGGTCGTCGAGAGTTTTTTTTATTTATTTATTTATTTATTTATTTATTTATTTATTGATAACCTTACCAAGCAAGCTGCTTGATAAGAACCATACAAATCGTTATACAATTATGTTCGTGAAATCGAAATTAAACCAGTTATGCCACGCTACATCTTTTAAACCCGCTCTCCATTTCACCCACCAAAAAACATTCACCTTTATTTCCTCGATCACCCTACTAGCAGTCAACGGCTTCTCAAAAATAAGACCATTCCTTGCTCTCCAAATAAACCATAACGTGGCAGCACAGATGGAGTGTTTGATCTTCTTGATCTTGGACTTTCCATCAAGCTCCTGCATGTGCGTCCTGAGTTGATGAGCTGAAGAAAAGTTAAACCGTCTCCCGTTACACCAGTTTAGGATCTCAGACCATATAGCCATTGCAAAAGGACACGTAAATAGGATATGATCACACGACTCGTCTACGCCAAAACACAGGCTACATTCCGTGGAACACATCACCACACCTCTCCTTTCCAACTCCACTTTGGTAGGAATCCTGCCTTGCAAAACCTTCCACATAAACGCATTGATCTTTAACGGAACCCAGTGGTTCCATGTCATTGGATTCAAATCCGGGACACCTCGATTAGATTCCAGCAACCGCCTGACTGACTTGACCGAGAATACCTCTTCTTGATCCGCAAGCCATCGCCACCTATCAATTCCATTTTGCCGAATCGTACCCGGAAGTTTATCCTCTAGGCGAATTATTTCCAAATTCTCGTAACTATTAATCTCCGGCTTCTTCCATGACCAATTCCACACTAAACCGTTGTTCGATGATTTCAATAGATGACCAATCTTACAAGATTTATTCTTTGCGATTTCAAACAAAACCGGAAATTCCACCTTTAACGCCACGTCGCCCAACCATCGATCCATCCAAAAAGAAACCGACTCCCCACTTCCTACTATGGATCTTATAAGACTATCCATATCAATATTCTCCCGATATAACTCTTTCTGCGCTTTCATAATATGCCTCCACACCCCATTTATTAAACTTTTACATGGGATTAATTTAACTCTTCTTGGTTGATAATGTATGGCATTGATAATGGATACCCA
>BJCO01637835.1:0-14744 GCA_018326465.1 Flaveria floridana | reverse complement strand
TATAAAACTTTATAAACTTAAATAAGACCTTTAAATTTAATTATAAAATAACAATTCAACTTCCAACAAAAATATAAATGTTTATGACGTCAAATGGTCTAAATGAATAAAAGTTTTGAATAACCTCATTTATAATATTGTTTAGACTACACCGTTATACGTTGGATTCATTGAAATACATAATCAAAACAAAATAGGTTCGGGTTACAATTTGAAAATGGGTCAAATGTTAAATTGCCCTCTCTGCCTAAGGAGAGCCAGGATGCGGTGACACTCGAGGTGATGGATGACACGACCTTGGGCCGCATGAAGGTCTACAGGGGGAAGCAAGTCAAACCCCCTGTGAAGAGACTCTTCGGGCATTTGGCCCAGGCTGATTACGTGGCGCCGACAAGGCGAAAGTGGCGCCATGAGGAGAGTGACTCAGATGTTGAGCAAATTACTCTTCCATCTGATGACTCAGATGATAATAACAGTGGCGATGGTGGAGACACGGGCCCCACTCCATCTAGGGCCACCACCACAGATGTTACACCTCCACTATCCACGCAGGGAGAAGCTGATATAGCTTGGTTCCATCAAGATTTCAGACTTGGTGAGGAGGAGGAGAGTGATGATGAGCCGTTAACTAGAAGAGTGGGGAGCAGGGTGGTTGCCACCAAACATGGAATGGAGGCGGCTGGAGGATGCCAAGCTGCGTCTGGGGAGACTACTACAGATCCTACTTATACCCTAGACCAGCCCAGCGTCCGAGGGGGAGCATCCTCCTCGAGGGGCTCGAGGAAGAAGAGGATGGCTCAGCCCTATGGGATGAAGCCGAAAAGACGAAGGTTCACGCTGATTTCTCCCTCCACCACCACTGCCACCATATCTACCACCACCACTCACTCACCCACTACCCCAACTACCACCACCACTCCTACCACCTCACCCACCATCACTATCACACCCATTCCACCACCCATCTAGACTACTTCCACCACCACTATAGCTCACCCGTCTCCATCCACTCATATACCACCTCCCATATTCACCACAGCTATGACTACCACCACCATTCACCAAGCCGGATCATCATCCCACCCATCATTCACTATAGGATCATATCTGCCCCCCATTGGGGTAGAGGAACAGCTGTCAGCACTCAACAGAATGGTGCTGAAGCTATTGGCAGCTGATGAGGAAAGAGCTGCACAAATCCGACAGCTTATGGATCAAAACACTAGCTAAGCACAACAGATATCTCAGCAGGCACATCTAATTGAGGAGCAGGCTCAGCAAATGGCTGCTCAGAGTCTAGATATTACCCAACTCAAGGAGCAGAACATGTTATCTTCTAAGAAGATTGAGGAGTTGGAGGATGCCAAGAGGACTATCCTACTCAAGCTCAAGGGCTCAAAGGATGAGCCTCTGAAGATCGGAGAGGGATATGGTGATGATGGTGATGATGATGATAGTGATGATGATGATGATGGTGATGATAAAGGTGAAGATACAGAGGGAGGTGATGATGCAGATGAAGGAGATGATGAAGAAGATGGGGATCCATCTGCTTCGGGTGCCCAAGAGGAAAGTGAGAGGCGGAGCAAAAAGTATCAAGACCAGAGAGCCTCATCCTCTGCACCACCCTCTTCTCCGACTGAAGAAGCTCCTGACATGATCAAGGACAAAAGTAAAGATTAGATGTTTATGTATTTATGAATGATTTGTACTTGAAATCATGTATTAATGTTATGTAATTAAGGTTTATATATTATTATTCAATGTTTGATTGTCTTGATTAATTACTAACTATTGATGTGTTTTCATGTTTAATTCAAGCAAATCAAACATCTCAGCAAGACGAATTCGATGTTGCTCCCCTACAGTAAATCAAGTCTCAATTAACTATGATACTTGATTTGCAAGGGATTGTCAGGAGGTCTGTGAGTTATACTCCCAAAGAAGGAGAAATAATTCACGACCTTACTGATGAGCAACTTGCTGAGATGTTCCGGTTGAACCCGGATGAGATTGTCAAGGATGCTCCAACCTTTAATGTGGCGAGTGATGATGAGCTTAACGACGTGGATGAAATAGAAATTGAGGACGTTACAACCCAGCATTATCCAGAGTACAATGACCGAGAGGGAAATGTGGTTCCCGATTTGGGAAGTACTCTCGGTAGTGATACATTGGAAAAGCTGAATCAAATGGAAAAGGAAGCCGGAACATCAACAAGCCAAGCCCAAGACTCGGACGCCGATGTGGACATCAGAAAGGCTGAATGGGCGGCTTGTTTTGCAGAGATCCGAGCCCAGTGCGTTGCACCAAATCCAAGTACCTACACCAAGCTCTACAAAGTGAAGAAGCATTTCAAGGTGGCAGGAAAGATAATAGCATGGGCATACTTTAAGGATCTAAGTGTGTATGCAGTGAAGAAGGAGAGGGGAATAGAGTACTTTAGATTTCCACATGATCTAAAGACTCTTCCTGGTTTTGAGCTCAACCACCTGGCACACCTAAAGCTGCTATATGCTGACCCGAAGAAGATGTCAGGCTGGTTCGAGGTTGCGTTGAAAAGAGAGTACCACACCAGGTGGGTTAACTTCAGACCTCAACAACCGACGAGGTATATCAAAAGGTCTGAAGTTAATCCCACTACTGGAAGGCCGACAGTGGTCTTGAAATGGCAACCTCCGCGCACGATGTCATGTACCATTGAGGGAGATGCCACAAGACTTTACACCCCATTTTAAATGGTGGTATTATGACTGGCATACAGGAGAAGCCGTCATTTTATTGGATAGAGAGGGGACGTTAGAGACAGTAAGGGTGTTTGACCCGATGTGGCTCACAAACTTGTCAGCAGCTGATATATATACGTTGTACAAGTGGCCACTATTTTTTGATACACAGGATATCGTGCAAGCACTTCAGTTTCAACATGTTATGCGCTTATGCTTCGCACTTGATATTCATGCTGGGGTTTCTAAGGAAGAAAGAGTCAAGAGACATGCAGAGTTTACAAAAGAAGTCAAAGAATAGGTAGAACTAAGTCCAAGGGGGAGTTTGTCGGTACACATGTCCCTAGTTCTAGTTCTATTGTGCTTAAATGTAAATGACTTTCATTTTGTTACGCTGATGTAATTGTTTGATATTTGTAATAAACGACTCTTGATTGAATGAGTATCTGTTATTAAATGTGTATAAATGAAATACAATGTGTGGTTGATGCTTATAATGTTTAATGTTTCATTGTTTATTGTATGATAACACATATTGAACTAACTATATAGGTTTGTGAAGAATATGAAGTTCTCATACGAATAGACCATGCTAATGGACCATACGCATGAACAACTTCATGCGAATGACTCAGCCGCATAACTGAACCAGGAGACTGGATCAGTCATATGATTGTAACATAAGATTGGCTCAGTCGCACGACTGAACAGTCAGTCGTGCGAATGGATCAACCGCATGGCTCAATCGCATGACTGAACCATACTTGTGGTTCAGTCGCCCGAATGAGAAACACTAACCTATAAATACTACTTAAATCGTGGAAAAATGCAACACTTCGCATACATACGTACCCTAGCCGTCCAGAGATCTCTCAGAACCTGTTCCAAGTTCACATATCGCACTAGATCGATTACCAATCGTTCTTAACGTTTAGATTCAATCTACAATTATTTCTACGTGCGTTCTCACTTATTGGATCGCCAATCAAATAGGATTCCGCACTATTTGATTTGGTATACATGTATATCAGTTAGTACATCGTCTAGTACACGGTCCTAACAAAACCCCGACTCATGTCCTAAAACTGACACAGTACCGGGGTACGCAAAACGGATCTCATCATCCGTCACTTCCATACTCATCATTCGTTATCTCATGTGTTCGTTCGTTTTGTACTTTATCATTATCTCATCTATTTGTTCATTTTGTACTTTGTCATTATCTTCCACTTCGTTACATAATACTTTACGTTCATTCATTTATTCATTCGTACATCATACCACGTAAAGTCATACATAATGTATTACATAACATAATACGTTTGTTTTGAAAACTCTTTAACGAAGAAAGATAACATATCACTCACACACATACACATCATAATCTTAATCACATCACCATGCACACATCAAGCATAAGCCATCACATCATACAGGGTCTGTCTCCCCATTCTACCACTTCAAACCACTTAGAAAATCCTATGTCCAAAATGGGCGCATGGGACTTTTCAAGCGCATGAGCATAAAAATTCTAAGGTTAAAACAGTCTGGGCGCATGGGCACTATTCGGGCGCATGAGCCCTGTTTGGGCGCTTTACCACTATGGAGGCTCATGATGCCTGTTCAGGCGCATCAACACTTAGTCGTTTTAGCAACTTGGGTGCATGGGAAATATTTAGGTGCATGGCCAACACTTAGGCACATGGGCACTTTCCGGGTGCATGGCAACTATTTGGGCGCATGACCTTAGGCGTATGGGGATACTTAGGCGCATGAGCACACTTAGGCGCATGCACACACTTTGGCTCATGAGGTTATTCTAGGTGCATGGGAATATTCTGAAATATCTTCTATGCTACAAGCAACACCCTATTTCCATTCTAACACTACCCAAACACAGATCTAACATACTAAGGCTATTAGAACATTCTAACATCAATTTCTTGGCCATAACCAAACTCTAAAACATACATACACACATTATTTTCAAACATAAAGCTGTAAACCCACGGTTTCTTTTAAAAACGTTTACTTGGTAGGTATAATAGCCCCAAACACATTAAAATCAGTAAAAAGGGGTTCTAGAAACTCACCTGAAGCAAATTTTTGAACTAAACACTTCCACAAGCAAGCTCAACTTCAAATTCTCGAACACGAACTCTAAAACACCAAGAATTCGGTTAACCGCTTGTGAATTCGGTTGAAACCGAACATATACTCAAGAAAACTACCTTTTTGCAGCTTCTTTCTCCTTTCTCTCTCTAAAACCGAGAGTTCTTCTTCTTCTTCCTTCTTCAACCGAGACCAAAAAGCAGACCCACTTTAAGTGGGCGGCCATACCCTTTAAATCCTTAAAATAATAAGGTTTTGTACTTTGTATACTTTGGCCCCCTCCACTTTTGTTCCTTTTCCCTTCTTGCAAGATACTTTTTATTTTCTCTTCTTTTAAATAAAATTCGGTTGTTACATGGCTAGAAACTCTAATTCAGGAAAGGAGTGTAGTACCAGTACTCCTGTCCAGCTGAAGAATCATAAGTTAAAGGGAAAGGCAGTTGAAGAAGATAAGAAGTGTAAGAAACAACAACCTTCATGCCCTACCAAAGTTAACATTGAATGCATAATATGTGGATTGCACAATCACATGGCCAAAGATTGTTACTACAATCCTGCAAGCACACATTATGCAAATAATGTTAAGAAAGAAGGAGTCAAGGAAGGTTTCATATTTGGACCCTATCACATGGTTCAAATGATAAAGAAAGGAAAGCTTGTTTCTGAAGCCAAGTTGCTTTTGGAAGAAACTCATTCTTCCAAAAGGAAAATAGCTTTGGAAGACAAGCCCAAAACTAAGCAAAGGAATAAAAGGAATCCTTTGAAATCTTTCAAGAAGAAGACTGATTCAGAATAAAAGGTGGTGATAACTTCTTCTGAGAAAAGAGAATCCTCAAAAGACAGTAATGCTGCTCAAGCCTCTTCAGGCTCATCAATACTGATCAACCATATGATGGAATGGAAAATCAGACAAGATGCTGCAGCTCAAACCTCTTCATCCTAAACCATAGTTGAACCCCCATGCATACATTTTGGTTCAATTATGCCATCAACATTGGAAGAGTCCAAGACCAATAAGGCTTGGGTTTCTAATAGTAACTAATCATTTCATCTTATGTGCAGGTACATCCACATGATAAAAATGGAAATATTTGGATTGTAGATAGTGGATGCTCCAGGCACATGACAGGGAACAGATTCTTCTTTAATAATTTTAACATTTTGATGGAGGTCCTGCTTAATTTGGAGGTGAAGCCAGATGATACATTTCTGGTAGAGGTAATGTATCCAACGGTAAGTTAAAAATTGATAAAGTCCATTTTTTCAAACAGCTTGAACATTATCTCTTGAGTGTTTCTTAATTCTTTGATCAAAAGCACCAAATGTTTTTCACAGAACATGAGTGCATTATCCTCAAACCTGGGATATCAATTCCTTAGGAGTTGGTGCTTCTCAGATGTTCCAGAAAATAGGATATGTACAAGCTGGATATGAACAATGCTTCCCCACTGGGAGAAGTTTCATGCTTTCTTTCCAAAGCAAATGGCGATGAATCTACTCTTTGGCATAAAAGAATATGTCATGTTAATTTTAAAACCATGAATAAACTGGTTAAAAATAACTTGGTACATGGAGTGCCTAAGAAGGAGTTTTTCTGTAAAGATAACTGTATTGCTTGTCTTAAAGGAAAACAACATAAGGCAACCCACAAATCCAAAAAAGTTAATTCCATCACCACTCCATTACACTTATTACACATGGATCTTTTCAGTCCCACAAGTATAATGAGCATTGGAAGGAAATCAAATTGCTTTGTGGTAGTTGATGATTTTACAAGATTCACATAGGTATTCTTTTTAAGAACTAAAGATAAAACTGATGAAATGTTAAAATCTTTTATTCTTAAAATAGAAAATCAAATTGATCACAAGGTAAAGACAATCTAAAGTGATCGAGGGACTGAGTTTAAGAATCAAGTTCTTGACTCATTTTGTAACTCAAAAGGGATTACCAAACAATATAGTACCCCTAGAACTCCTCAACAGAATGATGTTACTGAGAGGAGGAACATGACACTTATTAAGGCTGCAAGAACTATGTTAGCTGGTTCTAAGTTGCCTTTAACTTTTTGGGCAGAGGCAGTCAGCACCGCATGCTATATGTAGAACAGAGTTCTCATTGTTAAGCCCTATGGAAAAACTCCTTATGAGCTATGGAACAAGAGGCCATTGTTTATTGGCTTTCTAAGGTCCTTTGGCAGCAGGTGTACCATACTTAACATAAAAGACAATTTGGCAAAATTTGCTGAAAAGTCGGATGATGCTATCTTTGTTGGATACTCTTCAAGCTCTAAGGCTTATAGAGTATACAACATTAAGAATCAACAATTTAAGAAATTATCCAATATTGTTATAAATTAGTACACTCCTTGTGTTAAGGGGAATGGCCCTGACCATATCTTTAACTTAGAACTATTTCCTAACTATTCTAAACCATCTTGTGAGAATGTTTCAGCAGGAACAGGAACTCAAAATGACTTCTCTAATGATCAACTATTTGAGTTTCCCAGACCTATTCTAATTTCTCCAAGAAGACATGAAGAACAAACTCCTAATACTACAAGACCTGAAAGCTTGAATATCACAGGAAATGGTAGAGCTTCAACAAGTTGTCAGTCAATGGAGCCTCAAAACTCATCGGCTGACAACTCAAACTCTTAACACCAAGCTGATGAAGATAATAATTTGGAGGAATAGGAATCTGTTAATACTGCTTCTCAACAAAACAACATTGATAATGTCACTCATTCATTCAATCAATCCTCATTGAATGAGTGTGAGACATCAGATGGAATTAATGTTCATAATCCTGGGCAGAATCTTTCAAACTTGTATCTATCTATGCAATTAGATATAATTCTAAGACTCAGGATTCACAACACTCATCCAGCTGAAAGCATCATTAGGGATGTCTCAGAAGGTAGAGAACTAGAATATAAACTCATAATGGGAATATCTGTTTGTACTCATGCTTTCTATCCCAGATGGAACCCAAGAAGCTGGAGGAAGCTCTCAAGGGCAACAGTTGGGTTGAAGCAATGCAAGAGGAGTTATTTCAATTCAAAAGACAAAAGGTGTGGAACCAATGTCCACTCCCACCTGGTCAAGCCCTATTGGTACCAAGTTGGTATTCAGGAATAAAAGTGATGATAGAGGTTTGATTATCAAGAACAACGCCAGAATTGTAGTTCAAGGATACACGTAAGAAGAAGGGATAGATTACACTGATATTTTTGCACATGTTACAAGACTTGAAGCTGTGAGAATCTTCCTTGCTTTTTGCAGCATCCGGTAATTTCATAGTCCATTAACTTGATGTGAAATGTGCATTTCTGTATGGGGATATTGACAGAGAAGTCTATGTGTGTCAGCCACTTGGATTTGAAGACCCACAACACCCTAACTATGTATGCAAATTAGATAAAGCTCTTTATGGCTTACACCAAGCACCTAGGTTATAGTATGAAACATTGTCTCAATTTCTTCTAAAGAATAGCTACACTAGAGGCACCATAGACAAGACATTATCCATAAGAAAATCTAGAAAGGATATGCTGCTTGTACAAATCTATGTTGATGACATTATATTTGGTTCATCCAATGACCGAATGTGCAAAGACTTTGAAAGCATCATGAGGAAGAAATTTGAAATGCGTTCCATGGGCAAGATGGATTTCTTCCTAGGCATTCAGGTGAAACAGATGGAAGAAGGGTTCTTCATCAATCAATCTAAGTATGTCAAGGATATCTTAGAAATATTCGAGATGAAAGATTATAAGCCATCCAAGACACCTATACAAAGAAATCACAATCTTTGTCCCGAATTCCGAGGGCGAGAACACTGATCAACATCAGTACAGGGCAATTATTGGATCTCTAATGTATCTCACTGCAAGCAGACCTGATATCATTGTTTGCAACTTGTATCTGTGCTAGATATCAGGCTGCTCCTAAGGTGTCCTACCTAATTGTTGTCAAACAAATTCTTAGATATCTTAAAGGAGCTCCCAAACTGGGACTTTGGTATCATAAGAACAAGGAGTTCAATCTTTATGGATACACTGACAGTGATTATGGAGGCTGTAATATTAACAAGAAATCCACATTAGGAGGATGTCAATTTCTTGGTGGAAGGATCGTCTCTTAGCAATACAAAAAGCAATCATGTGTCTCTACTACTATGGATTCAGAATCAGATGTTAGACTATGGTTTTAACTTTATGAAGACTCCTATCCACATAGACAACAAGAGTGCTATTTCTATCACAGAAAATCCAGTAAAGCACTCCAAGGCAAAGCATATTGACATCAAGTATCATTTTATTCAAGATATAAATGATAAAACTTGATCAAACTAGTCAAAGTTGATTCAAATGAACAATATGTTGATTTTTTCACCAAAAGCCTTTGCTGAACAAATATTTAAGTATTTAATTACGGCTATTGGGATGATCAATATTGATTAGTAAATCTCTTTTGAAATTCTTTTGAAATTATGTTACGTCTAAGTTGTCTATTTACAATCCAAGCCCTGTTAAAAAAGGTTCTCTCCAAATTTTCTAAGTATAAATTTTTCCGAAGAGAAATTTACCCTTGGAAGAAAACTTTGTTTTTCTTCCGAAGGCAAATTCCTTTGTACAACTATTCTCTTCTGAATAGTTTCTGGCCTCGGAAGATCACTTCAACATAGATCAAGTTTCCTTCTGAAGTTCACTAACTTCTTCTCTCGGGAGAACACTTTATCCTCGAAAGCAAATTTGTCTTCAAGAGATAATTTGTTTCGGAAGATAAAGTGGCTTCGGAAGACAATCAGGAAAGAGAAACTCTAATACTCTCTGGGAAGCAATTTTACTCTTGGAAGAAAACTTTACTGTGTAACGGAAATATTTGAACCCCACTCTTCATAGAGTAAGATTTTATGGAAGATTGTCATAATATTTTTAATGACTTATCCGTACCGCCCCTGTCAAATCAGGCCGCATAGTGTCACTTCGCCTTATCGGTTTGAACTTTCACCCCATATATAAAAATATTCTGACTTTCTTTTCTCTTTTCTTTACCATTGTAAATAGCCCTAGATACATATTTCCATTATCTCCTTTAAATTTTCAATTCCCTCCTTTAACAGTACCTTAGAACAATGGCTTTAAACCCTCAACACAACTAAGTTGCCATCCTTGACTCTTCTAAGGATGTCGATTTCGCACTAATCATCCAATTCCTGACCCAATCTGCATACCTTCCCGCTCTAATAGTTAACCCCACCATTTATTCAAACCATATGGCTGACTTCTGGGCCAATGGTCAAAATGACACACTCAATAATGAAAGGGTTATTTGGTCTAGAGTCTATGGACAAGAAAACATAGTAAGTGAAAATACCATTAGAGAACATCTGGAACTTCACGACGCTGGAGCCCCCACTGAATTTTCCAAATCTGATTTAGAAGACACCTACACCCAAATGGGGTACGGAGGAGATGTAAGAAAGTCTATAGTTTATAAATTCAACTTCTCTTACAACTGGAAGTACTTGCTCCATATCATTCTACACTGCTTGTTAAATAAATCTGGAGGATGGGATCAAATTCCCTATGACTTGAGTTGTCTCGTTCACGGGTAGGTAAAAGGCCAGAGGTTCAACTACTCTCGATTTGTGCTGAATAATTTGAGAGGAAATCTTATCAAGAATAAATTTTACATGTATCCCTAATTTATTTAGCATATAATCAACTATGAGTTGGATTAGGACAAACTAGAATATGCAAATATTCTAGTAGTTCCTCACATGAGGTCGGATATCTTCAAAATGCTGAAGAAGGTATCCACTAACTTCATTGGAAGGTTCACTCAACTACTTCCAAGTATGCTTGAGCTCATGGTTCCTGGTGACATCCCTGCAGGCCTAGCAGGTGATGAACCCACACTAGACACCACCACTTCACAGCCAATAACCTCCCCCACCCTATCAAAATCACTTACCAAAGATGCCCCAAACGAACCCTTGCTCAATCTACTCTGATTGAACAAGTCCCTCCGGTTCAAACCAAAAGGGCTAGAGTGGAACACAGGCTCCCACTTAGCCAGAGGTCCAACCATCCTTCACTATTGATCTCAATATCAGTGTTGAGTCTCCTCAGTCTTAACCTTATGAGCCCATTACCTAAACCTTAAGCCCTCAGGAAGATTCCAAACACTCCCCTGAGCAGCCACAAAGGGATATCCACATTACTGGCACAATGCCATTAGATGTTGACCAAGGTCCCGGGTCATTAGGTGTAACTGATATATCCTTCACTAACCTTTTAACCCAATCTGATGAGGAATTCATGTTCCCTTAGAGTCGTGATGTTGATCTACCACACCACTCTCAAGATCAACTGAGCCTCAGGGAACCTCTGACTTCTAGCCCACATCAGTTAAGCCAAACTGAGGTGAGTCCCATATGTGTGGAGGGGACTCATGTAGACTCAGCTACCACTATTGAAAGTGTCTCATTGACCTCTAAGGATAGTGGTAAGATTACTGAGACTGAGTCTATGGAAACCTTGCCAATTGACTTCTCTAAAAGAGATATCTGTTCACAAGGGAAACCAGGGCACCAAGACACCATATTTGGTGGTGAGTATGAACATACTGGGTATGTTATCTCATCTCCCTGTGATTCTTCTAAAGAATATGAGGGAAGTTTGAAACTAACCATTCAGTATTTGCTTTCTAAAGTCTCAAATCTTGAATTCAAGGTTAGAACTTTAGAAAATAGGTCTGCCACTCAGCAACTTGAGATCGAGAGTCTTAAGGCAAAACTAGCTGAGACATAGGTTGAGAAGCTTTCTAGGCATGTACCAATTCAAGTCTCTTTAAGTTCTTCCTCTAGCTCATCTACTTCTTAAGATGATGCTACCAAAAAGGAGGAGAATGTACAGAGACAAACACATGAGGATCTTACCTTGGCCATCTCAACTCTATCCTCAACTTATCATACACCACAACACTCCATAACTATCTTTCCACAGCCCCTCTCATTGAAATTCAAGTGGATACTAGGATGATTATAGACCTTCATAGATTCTTAATCAAGTTTCTAATAAGCTCCTCACTTGAACAACCCTCACCCGATGTAGCAGTAGCCTACTTTAGAGCTAAAGAGCTTCAAAGGCTGAGTGCACCACCTACTACTAAGAAAGAAGTTGGCCTACCTAAAGTCCCTATTAAACCTGAGATTGACTTCGAAGGGAAAATAAGGACTCATGGACCAGCAACTGAATCAGTTGGGACAGGTAGTGATATTCAAATATCTTCCAAAGCAGAATTTCAAGCTGCAAAAGGGATTATTGAATTATCATCTTTGTCTGATGATCTGCTTATCACAGAGGCCATTCTTGATCTAGCCTCTGAGGTAAACAGTGAGGACTTCCTCAAAACCCCTCTCTCTCCAACACCACAAGTACAACCTCACTCTTCCCCACCTGAATCATCCAAGCCAGAAACCCTAAAGGATGAATATTCTTCAGATCCTAAAGGAAAAAGGAAGATGACTGCTGAAGAGATTTTGGAAGAAGAAAGATTGGAAAAGCTAAAGAGAAAAGGTAGACTCACCTCTGGGAAGCTGCTGGCTACAAGCAGCAATGCAACAACAGCTCAAGAGTATATCATTAATAAAATAAGAGTGGAGGTGATTGATAGGTTCATCAATCTAGGAGTAGACAATGAGGAAATTCTCCTACTCCTACTTGATGAGCTTATTAACTGGAAAATGCAACCCTGCTACAAAAGGAGAAGGAGGAAGCAGTAAGGTTGGCCAAGGAAGAAGAGAAGATGAAGAAGAAGGAAGAAGATAAGCATAGACAAAGGGTGTAGAGGATAGCCTTCTTATGCTCAAGAGGCTATTCTCAGGAAGAGCTGACTCCTCATGAAAATGAGACGATCTTGTTTCTTTTTAACAAAGAACAAGAACAAATCAACAAGGAGAGGAAGAAGGCTGCAAGAGAGAAGGTGAAAGAGAAGAAGAAGAAGGAAAAGGAGGCCAGACTTGCAGCTACCAAGAAGGTGGGAGACAAAGTCTGGATGAAGGCTTATCTCAGGGCCCACGAATTTATTGGCAGGCAAGTAGGTCCCATGTCAGAGATAACCCTACATCGACATGTCAGTGATATCAAAGCTGACATTCGCCTAGGAAGAAGGAAAGAGGTACACCAAACTCAGAGTGTACAAAGGATGGTATCCAAGCCAACACCCAAAACACAACCATCAAAACCTGAGCCCACACCTCTTCCCATTCCTATCAAAACTGAACCCACTACTGATCCTTATACACCTGAACCTACACCATCAAACCTAATCCCATCAGCCCTAATCCCATCAGCACTAATCCTATCATCATCTACTGCCATATAACAACCACCACTACTACTCATCCGGAAACCCAAAACACAACCCAAAACCTAACAACTTCCTAAACCATCCTATGAACCATCAAGACCTCTGACCTTGGAAGAATTCAAGGAGATCAAAAGAAAGCTCATCAACTGTACAACCCTGAGTGACATCTCTTGTGAGGAAGAGTCCATAACTCTAAGATACATTGATGGCTCTTCATGTTCCCTCACAAGAGATGCATTCTTTGATCTGCCTAGAGGAACACTGGACCAGGCTCTTCAACTCTTAGCCACAAACTCTGACTCCCTTAAAAAATAAGAGAGAAAACTGAGAAGAAGATTAGTGACTCTACTGGATACTATGAGAGGGGATAACCTATCAAATAAACCCCTCATTCCTAGGAAAAGGATTATCCAGTGAAGGTTTGATGACTCCTCTCATAACTTTGTTATGGAAAGAGAGAATGATGAAGTTAATAGACTTGACACACCATCTCTGCTACACTTAAGCAGATTTGACATTGCTAAGCTAGCAGAGAAGCCATTCTCTAACCCATCAACCTCCCACGAATCCGATCATTTCAGAAATCATCTAGGTGGTCTTCATCTTGCTTAGTTAACAAAGAAGGCAAGAAGTGAAGAGGAGTTGAAGCTGAGAAAGGATAAAAAAGAAAGTGCAACTACTAAAGGAAGATCATTTTTTCAAATAATGCAAGGCACTACTTCAGAATCCATAGTTTGATGAGAATATGACTATAATTCCTATCAGCTAACTCTCTTCAGATGGCCACAACAAAGGGCGTCATTCACCAAAACAGATTAGATCTCCTAACCACCAATGACCTGTACAAGCTTATCAGCACTACTTCTGGAAAGAACAAAGAAACTAGCAACTATCTTCTTTCCTTGGTACTGAAGGTTTTGAGAAGAAGAGGATAGTGAAGTTTTGATAGCATCAACCTAGGGGGAGTTTGTTGGATCATATAAGGCTGGTGCAACCAAAACTACACTTAGAAGATTTTTTGTACAACTGAGCAAAGGCTTCCGAAGACAAAGATGCACTTCCAAAGCAAAGTTAAAGATCTTCTGAAGCTTAAGGATAAAGAACTTCCGAGGGAGGAACTAAGTCCTCCGAGACTAAGTAGTTCTCCTTCTGAAGTACAAACACATAGAAGAACCAAGACAAAAGTATTCCGAAGGAAAATGTCATGAAGACTTGCTGAAGTCTCGGAACAAGTTAACTCTTCTGAAGTATAAATGGTGCAGGACCGGGTGAAGGGGTTAGCACTTACAACATAGCAACACAATAAGGAGAGTGTATTTAGAACACTTAACAGATCAAATGGGGAACCGGTTATGGTGATGCTAAGAACACAAGTAAACTTAGAAAGGAACAAGATAATAATACAAGTGGTTGGTTTTCAAGGATGTTGTATATTGCTTCTCAAGTTCAAGTTACAAGTATTCAGCATGCATACATTACAAGTCTTTGAGATACTATATACTACAACCTACAGACGGCCATACTT
>BJCO01637833.1:0-10455 GCA_018326465.1 Flaveria floridana | reverse complement strand
GGTGGTAAGTATGAATGATCAAGTTTCCAAATGATGTAAGCGATAAACGGTCAAACACCTATTATCAGTTATTGTTAAACATTAATGATACGTTAAAGAAAATAGTAATGTTCGGTCTGTTCGGGTTGTATCGGTTCGGTCACGCGGAACACACACCAGTAGACCTAAGTATTAGATCTTATATAGATCCAAGTACTTGGAATCGTCGCCATTGCCGATGATATTAGTGTAAAGGTTTCATTGTTGTTAGAGAAGTACTTAGTAAATTTTAGTGGTTACAATCAGTTCTTGATAATTGTAATAATGTTACAATTGAGTTGATTCGTGATAATATTAGTAATTTTTATAGCGTAAGCGTTATTAATTTCATTAGCAATGGTAACCGTGTCGATGTCACCTTAACATCACGCGACATACACACACCACACCCACAAGAAGGGAATGCACACGCAAATAACTTCAGTCGCACGACAGGACCAGACGCACGACTCAACGTTCCATCCGCACAAATCAACCTCCATTCGTACGAATCAGCTTCATTCGTACGAATGAACCTTCATTCGTGCGACTCAGCCTTCGGTCATACCACACAGCACTCAATCGCACGACTCAACATCCATACGCACGAATCAACCTTCATTCGCACGAATCAGCTTCATTCGTACGAATGAACCTCCATTCGTGCGACTCAGCATTCAGTCATGCGATACACGCACATTCGCACTCATTCATCCGCATTGACTCAATCGCACGACACACACAATCGCATGACTCAGTCGCATACATACACTCATCCGCATTGACTCAATCGCACGACACACACAATCGCACGACTCAGTCGCACGACACACCCAGTCACACGACTCAGTCGCATGACAGAACACAGACGCCTGAGCAGGGGTCGCGACTGCAGAATGTGGTTCGGCTGCTGCGTGCACTTGATTCACACCACCAATACTTCCAGAAACGCATTTCACACACACAAGCAAAAAGGACACACAAAATAGACATTACACGAGGTCACAAGGTCACATACGCTCGGGTCGGTCCCGAGCACCCGAATTAAGGCAAAAAGGACAGAAACAAACGAGGAAAAGGACGTCTAAGGTTGTCTACCTGCGAGAATAGAGTAGAATCGGCTGATGCCGGAGTTTTGCCAGAGGAATCGTGAATAAAAGGTCGGTTTGTGCAAGAGAGGAGAAAGGGGCGGTTGGAGGAAGAAGAAGAAGAAATTCTAGGGTTTGGCTGATAAGGGGGGTATTTATACCCAGCCCAAGTTTAGAAAATGACATAATTAGTCCCTGTACTTAAATCCCCGAATTCCCCAGTTTGTTTTAGTTAAAAATGACCTTAAATCGGTTAGTTATATTAATGATAAAGATGTAAATGATGATATTGGTAATTTAAAAATGGTTTTATTAATAACAATGATAACAATTAATAAAGATGGGTTTAATAATAATGATAACGACGATTGTAAAAGTTATTAATGATGGCAACGCTAACGATGAGGACACAAGCAAAATGATGATAAGGCAAAGATAATAACCACACGAATAGTTTATAAAGATAAAGAATGAACGATCAAAGAAAGGTTAACGAAAGTCACGTTAAATAACGGACCTTTCGGTAACGGATGTCACTTCCCCCCTTCAATCACTGCGAAATCAACTGTTGCAAGAGTACTATGCGTCCTATGTGGGCGGCCATGCGGGTGTTACCGTCACAAACAAGAGAATAGCCGCTTTTACGTAAAGCAGTCACCACGTTTGTCAAGAATTTCCATGTCTGTCAAGCAACAAAGTCTCAAAATCACAAACCATTTGGACTGCTCCAACCATTGCTGACTCCGGTTGCTACCTGGTTTGATATTTCGATGGACTTTATCACCCATCTTCCGGTTTCACACGGTAAAACAGTAACTTGGGTGATTGTTGATCGCTTATCGAAGTTCGCTCATTTTTTATCCTTGCCGACGCACTCCACAACCGTTTCTTTAGCCTCAGTGTTCATGAAAGAAATTTATCGCCTACATGGTCTTCTAAAAACAATTGTTTCCGACCGCTACCTCATGTTTATTAGTCGTTTTTGGACTGAATTATTCAAGCAAATGGGGACCAAACTACTGCATTCGAGTGCCTACCACCCACAAACCGACATCCAAACCGAGGTTGTTAACCGCTATTTGGAATCGTATCTTCGCGTATTCGTGTTCGACAAACCAAATACTTGGCATCGTTACCTGCACCTTGCTAAATTTTCATATAACACCAGTTTTCACTCGGCTATCGACATGACACCCTTCAAGGCAGTTTATGACAGAGATGTCACTTCTATTCATGAATACATCCGGGGGAGACAAACATTGCTTTTATTGATGACTCTTTACTGGCACATCAGCGAATAATCAAGGAACTCCAACAATCCATTACTAAGGCCAAAGAGCATATGATACAACAAGCTAACAAGAAGCGTTTGGAGAAGGAGTTTAACGTGGATGACTGGGTTTATCTTCGTCTGTGGAATTATCGGCAACAATCGGTGGATGCACGGACTAGCAAGAAGCTTTCAAAGCATTACTATGGGCCTTATAAGATACTTGCACGGATTGGAAAGGTCGCTTACAAGCTCGACCTACCAGAGGGATCAAAATTACACCCCGTATTTCACGTTTCCTTACTTAAGGAAAGCCACGGAGATGCTCCGCTTCCTATCAACGACATTGCAGACCTCGAAAGTTCAGCCCCGACAGACTACAATCCTGAATCCATTCTCAATCGTCGGCAGACATCGATGGGTAATCAACTTTTGGTTTAGTGGAAGGGTAAACCGTTGGACGAAGCAACATAGGAAGAGGAACTCGAGTTCATTTCATGATTTCCGGATTTCACAAACATTGGGGACAATGTTGATTTTCAGGGAGGGAGTGCTGATACGAACGAGCCCATTAGCCCAAGAGAGCAGCCCGCTGTAGGAAGGCCTAAGAGGAACATTAGAGCTCCGGCCCGTCTTTTGGAGTAGAGAGCAAGTCCTCATGCAGTTGCATTATTAGTTGCATTATTTTAGTTACATGATTCCATGTTGCATGCATGATCACATTATGATAGGTTAAACCACGTTTATTTTCTAGGGTTAGTGGCTGAAGAATAAAGTGCATGTAGGAATTGCATATTTAAGAACTTTGTTTCGGAGTAATGAATATCAGAAAATTGTCCCAAGCATTGTCTTCTTTTCTCTCTTAGTTTTCTTGGAGTCTTACCCGCTCTAAGGGTACATCACCCTCTAAGAGATAACTTTTGACCATACAATACCTTTTGAAACAGGGAACATAGGGGATTAATTCTTGACATGTATCCTATTATTTAAAAGGATGTTATTGAAAGGATGAAAAATGAATTATTAGAACAAGGAATCATTAGGTATAGTAATAGTTCCTTTACCTATCTTGTAAGGTTAAAAAGAAAGATGGTGGGTGGAGGATGTGTGTTGGTTACTAGGAAATAATATCATGCCTCTATTCTAGAAAGATTCCGCACTTTGCATGATTTAAACCCACAGCCTTTAATTGGAAAGTTCACCACTTTATCACTCAAAATGACCATTAGACACCAAAACCACTAAGTGACCGAAGGGGTTGGAACCTTCTATATCCAATAGAAATGATTATTCTCTTTTAAAGTCTGTCCCTTCAATAATCAACCCCTACCCAAGATTTCTAGTTAAAAAATATATACATAATTTGAACATTGTTCATGTCCCTTACCAAATTAAACACCATGAGTTGCTAAGAGGACATCTTGCTAAAAAGATGATATATAGATCTTAGGATTTTATATAATAAGCAACAGTTATTACAGGATACAAATGCACCACTCGATCAGAAAGTTAGGTTGATCCAAGTTGAAAAAGGAATCAGATACACACAACGTGATTCTACCTAGATTTTCCAGACCTCTTCAATGAGCCAATCATAAGCCAATATTGAAACAAAAGTGGAGCTTAACCCTAGAAGCAGAGTTAAACGAACTTGAAATCAAATCGAACCGCCTTCATTCATTCAGTTTTGGGATACATAAGAGAGCGAAAACACAAAGTGGGATCTTGGGTCACCGCCAACTACAGTCTAGTAATTTAACTGATGATAGCATATGAATCAAAAGGAAATAATCCTTAAAATAAAAACACATGAAATAAACATGGGTGCATGGCAGTTTGCATGAGTTTACGTAGGCTGAAGATCCACTTGGATCAGGCTGACCCAGTTGGGGAACCCGCTGAGGTGCAGCCTGAGTCCAGCAAAGCCTTGCATTGTGCTAAGGGTCTCTTGATTTTATTCGATTCCAAATATGAGAAAAGTTTAATTATATACGTCTCCAAAAGTTAAGATTTACATATTTATGTGCAATTAGCACTCACTTTATCATTCCACAACTCCAAAGTAACATGCCCCTCTGATTACATAGTATTATCCACCTAGAAAAACAGATTCCTCCGGTCTATGAACCCCTATCTGGATTGAGAGCAATCTTTGGCTCACTAACCATCTTCTCCATAGTGAAACATCCTAAAGACCATAGAAAACTTGAAGAATAAGCAACCCAATCACAAAGCTGGTAGTTTATGACACGACCCGTTAATATAACATGACTTGACATGTAGTTAGATGGGCTAGTCTCTAGGAGACATAGCTCGTATGATCCACCTAACATCTTTTCCTTTCAACGGTTCTGTGAACCCAATCGTATATTCTTAATTCTTTAAATACATCCACTCTGCAATCATGCATCCTAATGATGATTAACATGTGAAGATCAACATGTGATCAAACTCGGGTCAATATAACCTACTATTAACTCATTGCCTTCTTTGACCTGTTATATATAGCATAAGTGGTTTGATTTAGTCTAGTGTTTGGCCAAATTCATGAACTTCACCACCCTTATTAAGTTTCAACTTTGTAGAATCAAGCCAAACTTTTATTCTTTTTTGGTTTTATAAATTTAATTGTTTTGTATAATAAATGGCTTGATCACTACAACAATTTGCAGTGATTCAGTTGATACAGGCTGATGAATCGCTTACGTTCGGGGAGTACATAGAGAAGCTTCTTTACAAGTATTATCATCTGAAAATGTAGCTGCATTAGGGGTACAATTTAACTCTGTCAAACCTACTTGCCAATAAATGATCTGATGTATATGAATAGCTAACTTAATATTATTGATTGCTATGTACAAATTACTGGATACTAGTCTTATTTTATATTTATTTTCCTTACTTCTGGGACTTTTTAAAGACACCTTTTTATATTATTTTGTAAATATGTTTACTTTTGTAATCTAATTAAAACAAACAATCATAAAGCAGGTACACAATTATAGAGAAACTCTTAAATAAAAGAAAACATATTAATGAACACAAATTCATGAATACGTTCACCACACATTGATGAATACAAATTTTGTAAAGATTTCTAGATTCAACCGGTCTGCTTTCTGGATGATGGTGGCAATGATGTGACGAGATAGAGGCGTTTGCTGTAGATAATCTGGTAGGGATTTGGGTTTGTTATTTTTCATATTACTAAAATAACTAAAAGAAATAAGAAAAAAGACGATCGGGCTCTCATTTCGAAACAAACGATAACATTTAACAAAACATAGATCTATAGTATCATCGAGTCAACAACATACCCCAAAGGTAACAAAAAGATTAAAACCAGAGTACATAACTAAATACACCTCAAGTGAGCAGCTACTCAACAACATCAACATCTGAGTCGCATAAATTTGGATTGTGTCTAGATTGGCCTTGCTTTTAAAATCGTCATTTGATTATGATTTGCTTAGACTTTGATTAGTTTATCTTGCATACATTAAACCCTAATCTTTTTAGAATTCAATTGCGTTGATGATGGTATGGTATGTTCATCAATGACGGTTTTCGTTTGTAATCGTTTTACAGGAATCGTTTAAACAACTGCTACTTACTTTAAGATCTGATTTTTATAAGGGTTTTGGTTGGATTGATGCTGGTACGTGCATGTTAAGCTAAGTTGTTTTTCAAGGGTATAGGTTTGCTTATTTGAAATCTTAGAGCATTCACAGCCCATTCCTTAAAATTATATGAGTGTGAGTTCTTAAATTATATGGAATGATTTAAGTGGTTGTGAGTGGAGGAGAGAGAAAATGTTACTGTTATCTGTAAATTTAAGGATTCATTGTTCAACCCTTATAAATTTTTTAATATTTTTAAAAGTGGTTGTGAGTGGAGGAGCGAGAAAAGGTAATGAAAAATGTATAAAAATATATTATTTAGTTGAAAGAAGAGAGAAGAAGTAGTGATTTTTAGTGTAATTATAAAGATGAAAATAAGGAATGGGATGTGAGTGCTCTTATAGGCTTTGATATAGGGAATGCTACTTTTAGATATCCTTCCCTTCAGGGAGAAGAGCGGAGAATAGTAGTTTCCTCCGGAGGCGGCATTTAGGGTCTAGCCTTGGACTCGTTCCCCAATTTGGCCGAAATGATTGAGAACTACGACGGGGTCGAAATGAAGCAAATTGAGTTGCAGGTAGGAGTGAGTCACCTGGCAGATCATGGTAAGCGTGTATTGAACTGTGGTTTTATCCTTATATATTCAAGCTCCAATTTAAGTTAGGCTACTAAGATAACAAACCTTTAAGTCAATAATGATGGTCTTGTGCTCATGTGAGACATAGTATTCTGTCTTTGATAGATAATGATGATGATGAGCATGCGCTCATCTGAGAGTTGAGCAACATGTGTTGATGATCATGGCAAGCAAATTGTGTTTTCTAACATTTGCTTCGCATACGAAGTACAAACAAGCGTGCATTGTTGGTTTGCTTCAATTCCAAAATTGGGAGGTTATGATGATCCAAGAATGATTGATCGTTGTTTTGGCATAACAACCATGCGTCATTGTTTTACAGCCACAATTGGTCACCAGATCTAAGGCAAAGTGTTGTTCTATTTTGATTGAAATTTACAATTCTTATGATTAAATAAATCTACGATCTAAAGATTATCTTCTATTACAATAAAAAGATCGTGTTTAATTAGTACGATATTTCTAGCCCTTAATACAAAACGTATACATCTGCTACACACGGGGAATCCACTATTTTTTTAATGGCTATACATATACCTACATTATATGGAATTTAAACATTGACCTCTTGAATAAAGATGAGACATCTTATCATCAGAATGTTTTTTTGAATACATGTAACAAAACTTTTAATATTGATATAGTTTTGTGTTCTTAGATATCAAATCCATATTTTTAACAAATAACATATACATAATTTTTTTAAGTTTTAGCAAATCAACTTATATTTAATTCGATTATTTTTATCCCACGTCCATTTGCTCCTTTCTTTCAATTAACTACTTGTTTTCTAACTCGCGCTTCGTGACAGGGTTGAATAAATTCTTACACAACTCGATACTAGACTCGGAAATGGCAACTTGTTGTGATACAAACTAATCGTTTACCACGCCAAAACAACAAACATAAAGACCATTTCGTTTATCGTCATCACTTATCACCCATCTTTATTTAAATGACCAAAAAAATACAACATCATGCAAGTAAGTCAATCTCATAAGAACCATCATGAACAGTTTGCGGTTATAAAACAACCAGAATCGAGGGCTACTAAACAACCATTATAACAAAAAACACCAAGAATATGTCATGGCAACTGTTTCCCCATAGTACTCAACAATAATCAAGCAACAATGGCTTTCAAACACCCAAAACGATAAGCACTTGCAACCCCTAATGAACACATGGTGACCATCACATCCGTAAACATCTAATTGAATCAGAGGCACGTGTTAAAAAGCAAATGAGACTCGGGTTCAGCTTACGAAAGAGCAATCATCATCAACACGTCTCTCACATGAGAGTATAATTGTTACTTCGCAACAAATCTTATAGCCATCTTCCAACATGATCCTAACATAGGTTTATACCAAACGAAAACCCTAAATAACAGATAACAAATTACAACAACCAAACATTTATCAAAGCCCTGCAAACAGACTAACCAAAAGAACAGTAGCATAAATCACCAATGAAAGGAAAACATAAATCTTATTTAAGACTATAGATGAGCGATACTGGTGTCTCACATAGGAATAACCCACATCATTAACATGATAAACAACTCAACCACAATGTCTCGGATCACTCATCATCATCAACAAAATAAATAAGCCAACCACGCACCTATGTCGTCCTCGGCAGAGAAAGCCATTGGTGACTCTAGGCAACAACACTCGTCGTGTGTGTCACTCTAAAACAGCATGCAAAACACCCGACTAAACCAACATCTCGAAGTAGCTAAAGCTCAACATCATCAACGTGGGTAAGAAAGTCTCAGGTAAGCGTTAACCTACCATCACCGACATCAAAAAAAGACCAAATGACCATCTACAGCAACCAACCAAAATCATATCTGAAAACTCTAATACCACACTGAAACGACAGGGGTAGCCGACGACGCTGTGAACGGATAGAGACACATCACAACACCATGTCAACCACAAAGGGGAGGTGGCACGACAACAGAAACACCACCGGCGCCACCATCAAAAACAAAATTGGATACGAGATCAGTCCAACATACATCAAAGATAGGAGCCCGACATGCAACCGACATCAACGACGACGACGGTGGTGGCGTGCCGGTGGTGGTCCAACCACTCTTTCTCTAAATAAATACTGAAAGTGCCAAATTAAGATTAAAGGAGGTTTAAATGAAGAGAAACCCAAAAAGACCAAATTACCCTTTGCAAGCAAACGGAAATGACCAAAGTACCATTTTTACTATTCATGAAATTGGTTTTTTCATAAAAGGTAATTCGTCCTATAAATAAACATCAAATAGCATAACCTCTTCTCATATAACTTGAGCTGAATACAAAGATAGTTTATTAATTTAGATTATATGTGATTAATTTAGATTATATGTTATCTATAGGGGGTGAAATAAGTAATATTAAAAAAGACAAAATAAAATGATGTCAAAGGGCTTAAATATCACTCAAAATGCAATTTTAATAGCATGACATCCAACATTGTTTTGTTAAAAAATTCTTATAATAGCATAGGGTTTATAGCTGTAGCAGTAATCATCTATGAAGTTAGCAAACATATGGTGCTTTTTGAGAAGAACACAGAAAATGCAGCCTAAGATTATTATAATAAAAGTTCAAAAGATTTTATTGCCAAAAAAAAAAAAGAAGACAAGAAAAACCAAAGTGAAATTGATATACAGAAATAGTAAAACAACACCCCTTCCCTGAGAATTTAGAAGTCATACAATTGCTAGGATGAATGTTAAAGAACTCTTGGTGCTACAAATTCTGATAAACTTTATTACATTTTGATTCTTTAAAGCATATAAGTATGCAATCAGTCAATAGCCAAACCACAAAGCCCGTCAACGCATAACAAGATATCATCCTAACCTCGCTTCTCTTCTTAGTACCTGTATCAAAATGCAAAGTCAACATATCTCAAAGCTTTTTGCAGATATATCTCAGTAAATTTAAGCTCGAGAGCATGAACTATAAGTAGGAGAAACAAATGAATCCATCTACTTATGAATGCGTTTATCATAGTTATGTTTTATCTAACAGGTCAAAAATAATAAATGAGATAACTTGGCCAAAAAGAAAACTGATCAAATGGGTCAAACACTCAAACGAGTGGAAAATGTAGTTTTAATGCATAGAAGCTCCTAATCAGTCTTTAACAGAATTTATTGGCACAGTAAAAAATTTGTAGTGATATTTGAAAAATTAATTATGTATATATAATTTTAAACCTTGGTTTAAGAAAGACATAAGACACACCGCGAGGCGTAGTAAAATTTTGTAGTGATATAATCAGTAAAGGGCGTGAGGCACTTTTATTTTCAAAATTAAAAGAACTTCTAAATTGTTTATAAATCATATTTTATACACAAAACACATTGATATTGTACTACTATAACTAAAACACCAACTTTTATGATGCCACAGCCATACCACAAGTGGCCTTGTAATTTTTGACTGTATGTATCTAAAATGCATAAATAAGATGTTTAAGTACATATCCTCATTTCTATTTTCAAGTTCATAATGCAACTCATTAGCAGTGATGAACATCATTTATCATGCAATATCTCTTGGAATTAAAAATATGAATATGCTTAAACAATCAAGTAGAAACCAAGACTGGATCGGATAAGAAACGAAGTGTTTCGACAGAAGTTAGAAGTGGCTTCTATTGCAGATAAAATAAGAGAGGGAAGATTAAGATGGTATGGACATGTCAAGAGGAGACCAATGGCAGCACCGGTCAGAGCAGTGGAGAACATCATCATAGAGGGTAGGAAGAGTAGAGGACGACCTAGGTTGACTTGGGAAGAGAGAATTA
>BJCO01637829.1:0-13346 GCA_018326465.1 Flaveria floridana | reverse complement strand
TTATTATTATTATTATTATTATTATTATTATTATTATTATTATTATTTTATTATTATTATTATTATATTATTATTGTTATTATTATTATTATTATTATTATTATTATTATTATTATTATTATTATTATTATTATTATATAGTCCATAGGAGCTTGACAGAACATCATCATCATCTTTCAAACTCTCTCTACACACGTATTAGGGTTTATTTCGTTCACAGGGGGAGATCGACGACATACCAAAAGAACACCATTGATCGACGACATACCGGAGCACGGCGACGGCGTACGCCGCTACGAAGTTAAGAGACCACTGCTGCCGCCGGAATCTCCACATCCACTGTCGCCGTCCACTTCTCCGGTGACCAAAACCACCTGCAATTGTTTCTTCAGACTTTCTCCGGCGACTTCGCCGGCGGTTGCGAAGGGGGAGGGCGGCGGCAGAAGGCCGACGGGTGCAGGGATGGTTGCGAAGGGGGAGAGCGGCGGCAGAGGGCCGACGATTGCAGGGATGGTTGCGAAGGGGGAGGGCCGCGGAGGGGGAGGGCAGCGGTGGTGAAATGAGAGGTAAGATGGGGGAAGATGAAGATGGATTTCAGGGTGGAGAAGAGGTTAAAAGATCTCAGAAGACATAGGTTCACATCTTCTCCATGCAGACCTCCTGCAGACGTTTTTTAATGAAACGTCTTCCAAAAAACAAACAGTCTGCGCACTCAAAACCTCTTCCCGCGTCTGCGTGCGCGCAGATGAAGAGGTGGGGAAGATGTTTTGATAAAAAACAAACACCACCTTAGGAAGTTTTGCCCGTTGGACGCATGGACCACTGTTTAGGCGCATGGGCAACCAACTTACACCTAATCGACATAATTCAGCCCCCAAGCCAACATGTATCATGATCTAAGCTTAGTACTAACATTCTAAGCATCATAATATAAACATAATCACAAATCAAACCCAAACTTACACCCACCCACATACACATTCATACATACACATACAGGCAATCAAACCCAATTTATAAAAACGTTCTTACATGTATTTCCAGCCCCAAAATTGGTTAAAACATATAAAAAGGGGGTTCTAGAACTCACCTTATGCAACTTTGAGTGTGTCTTCCTTCAAACCCGTTTGCAATGAGTTCAAACACTTAAAACCCACCAAAACACACACACAAACGTACATACACATACATGAGCGTAAACTCGAACTAAAATCAGTCAAGAACACCTAAAGCCATTGAATTCTTACTTTAAATTCAACTTCTCCTTCTTCTTCTTCAAAAACCCGAACTCTCTACTCTTTCTTTCTCTAAAACCAGGTAAAAAGGTGTTGTACAGCCAACATGGGCGGCCATACCACCTTTTGTACCCACTTTTGATCTTTTTGACACATTTAACCCCTCAACTTTTGGTTAAATTATATTTCCTTCTTTTATTCACATTTATTATTTCTTTCTCGCCTATTAAAATATCCGGGTGTTACAAGTCCACCCCCTTATATAGGTTTCATCCCCAAAACCTGTTATTCCTTAAACAGATGTGGGTAATGCCGTCTCATCTCGTCTTCAGTCTCCCACGTAGACTCGGATCCTTTTCTATGTTTCCACTGTACTCGCACCAAGGGAACCACCTTATTTCTTAACATTTTCTCCTTACGATCAATGATTGCCACTGGTTGCTCCACATAACTGAGTTGTTCATCAACTTCAATGTCCTCCAGTGGTACAACCATATCCTCATCAGCTAAACACTTCCGCAGATGAGATACATGGAATGTCGGGTGAATTTCACTTAACTCATCGGGTAGTTCTAACTTTTAGGCCACCTCTCCTACCCGAGCAATGATTCGGAAAGGCCCTATGTACCTCGGGCTCAACTTGCCCCGTTTCCTAAACCGAATGATACCCTTCCATGGTGAGACTTTCAACATAACCCTATCACCCACCTAGAAATCAATTGGTCTACGTCTTTTATCAGCATACGACTTCTGTGTATCCTTAGCTGCCTTCATAAAGGCTTTGATCTTTTCTAGCTTTTCGGTCGTGGCCTCGATCACTTTGATACTTCCTAACTCCTTCTAACCAATATCACCCCAATGTACAGGCGTTCTACATCTCCTACCGTATAGCATCTCATAGGGTGGCATACCAATATGGCATGATAACTATTGTTATATGAGAACTCAGCTAACGGTAAGTGGTCATCCCAACTTCCTCTAAAATCAATGACACATGCTCGAAGCATATCTTCAAGTGTCTGGATTGCCCTCTCAGACTGACCATCCGTCTGAGGATGATAAGCCGTGCTGATATGTAGCCTCGTCCCCATCGCATCGTTGAATTTCTTCCAAAACTTATATGTAAACCAAGTGTCACGATCAGATACAATAGACACCGGTACACCAAGACGAGCTACAATCTCTTTGATAAATAGAACCGTGAGTCTCTCAGAGGAATACGTCTCTCAGATCGGTAGGAAATGAGCACTCTTCATCAAACGATCAACTGTCATCCATATGGCATCATACCCTCTTGGGGTATGCGGTAACTTCGTAATGAAGTCCGTGGTGATATGCTCCCACTTGCACTCGGGTATATCCAAAGGTTGGATCTTCCAATATGGTTTCTGATGTTTTGCCTTCACTTGCAAACATGTAAGGCACTTGCTCACGTACTCTACTACGTCACGCTTCATACCCGGCCACCAATAATCTTTCTTTATATCATGATACATCTTCGTGGCATCGGGATGAATCGAATATCTAGTCTTATGAGATTCATCCATAATTCGTCCTTGTAGATCTCCAAAACAAGGGATCCATATCCGTCCAATTCAGGTTTTAACACCGAGAGTGTTCTCACCCAATTCTGTGACTAGACCTCTCATCCTTTCGGAGTTAAGATGATCTTCCTTCAATGCGTCATCTTGAAACTCTTTGACCTGCGTCATCAAATCAGAGGTCATAATCAATTGATAAGCCTTCACCCGAATCGGTTCGGGTCTCTCCTTTCGGCTTAGGGCATCTGCCACCACGTTGGCCTTGCCCGAATGGTAATGGATCTCATAATCATAATCCTTTATGAGCTCCAACCATCGCCTCTGCCTTATATTCAAATCTTCCTGCTCGAAGAAGTACTTCAAGCTTTTGTGGTCTGTGAAGATGGTGCACTTCATCCCGTATAGGTTGTGCCGCCAAATCTTCAAGGAAAAGACCACAGTTGCCAGCTCCAAGTCATAAGTAGGGTAATTAAACTCATGAACTTTCAACTGTCAGGATGCGTAGGCTATAACCTTCCCTCGTTGCATCAATACGCAACCCAACCCCGAGTAAGAGGCATCCGAATAGAATACCAAGTTCTCGCTTCCTTCGGGTAAGGATAAAACAGGAGCTTGTGTTAACCTCATCTTTAACTCTTCAAAAGCCTTTTCCTGATCTTGACCCCATACGAACTTCACATCCTTAAGGGTCAGCTTAATTAACGAAGAAGCTATCTTGGAGAAGTCTTGGATGAATCTTCGATAGTATCCCGCCAACCCCAAGAAACTACGGATCTCGAATGGTGTCTTTGGAGACTTCCGTTGCATCACTGCCTCAACCTTTGCTGGGTCTACCATAATCCCCTCGGGATTTACCACGTGACCCAAGAACTGAAGTTCGCGCAACCAGAACGCGCACTTGAAGAACTTAGCATATAACTTCTCATTTCTCAATGTCCCCAACACTTTTCGAATGTGACCGGCATGCTCGTCTTCGCTCCTTGAATAAATCAGGATATCATCGATAAATACAATCACTAATTTATCTAACATCGGCCGACACACCCGATTCATCGAGTCCATAAACGCAGCTGGCGCGTTGGTTAAACCAAAAGACATATCGAGAAACTCGTAGTGTCCATAACGCGTACAAAAAGCTGTTTTAGGAAATATCCTGTTCTTTCACCTTCAACTGATGGTAGCCAGATCGAAGGTCTATCCACGAAAACCAATTGGGCACCTTGAAGTTGATCAAACAAGTCATCAATCCTTGGTAATGGATACCGATTCTTCACCGTCAACTTGTTCAACTCACGGTAGTTGATGCACATCCTCATACTACCGTCCTTCTTCTTCACGAACAAGACCAGAGCACCCCAAGGAGAGATACTTGGTCTAATGAAACCTTTACTAAGCAACTCTTGTAATTGCTCCATCAATTCCTTCATCTCTGAAGGAGCCAAACAAACGGTGCCTTAGCGACAGGCTGAGCACCGGGTATCAAGTCAATTTGAAATTTGATTTCATGATCCGGTGGCACACCTGATAAATCCTCTAGGAACATATCGGGAAAGTCACACACCACCGGTACATCGGATAATTTTGGCGTCGACGAGTCCACGTCTTTTACGTAGGCCAGATAGGCACTACATCCCCGTCTCATGTATTTTCCCACCACCGCCATCGAAATCACTTTCGGAATTGTCATAACTCGATCTTCGTATATCGTCACCGAAATCCCGTCAGGCGCTGTCAATCTAATCATCTTCTTGTGGCACACAATGCTCGCCTCGTAGTCCGCTACAATCCTTCCTAGGACTATATCGAATCCGCCTAAGGTCAGCATGAACAGTCTAGCAGGAAACTTATGATCTTCTAGTTCTATGTCACAACCCTCAATCAAGTCAGAAATCCTTGTAAACTTACCTATGGCAGTTTCTACATCAAATGGTTCATCAATACCTCTACTACTAACAGGCAAATTAGCACAGAAAGCAACAGAAATAAAACTCCTACTAGCACCAGAATTAAATAACATAGAAGTAAGAGTTTAGTTTACTAGAAACGTACCTGACACGATATCAGGGTCCGTCCTAGCCTCCTCCCTGGTCATTGTGAATGCCCTGGCGCTTGCCCTTTGCTCCTCAGTTCCGGTCTTCTTCCCTGCTCTGGAACTCTCTACCCTCGGCTTCTTGCACTCCCTTCTCAGGTGGCCTACTTCACCACAGTTGTAGCACCTCACTACTCTGCAATCTTTAGAGATGTGGCCGGGATTCCCGCACTTGAAACAAACATTAAGCCCCAGCCTGCACTCACTAGCGTGCTCCTTCCCACACTTACCGCACTTCTTCATTCCCGAACCTGTTGCAACCACCCGTCGATCATCCACCCTCGCTTTCTTGTTATTCGAGGTAAAGCCACGACGCCCAAACCGTTTCCTATTCCAGTTTTGGTCATCACCATCGGTCTTCTTCCCTTCAACCACCATCACCTCCCTCTCATCATACAATCTTCCAGCCAAATCAACCACCGACCAAAACGTACTCGGTCGGGCGGTGATCATGTGCCTGCGGATGTCCGCCCGCAAGCCCTGAATGTATCTTTTGATCTTCCGTGACAAGGGTGTCACCTGATCCGGCACGAGCCATGCCTTTTCATTGAACTTGGTGGTGTACTGTTGATACGTCATGGTTCCTACCTCTAGCTGCAGGAACTCTCTCACCATCTTGTCCAACTCCTGATGAGAACAGAACTCCTTAATCACCAACTTCTTCAGCTCACTCCACCTCATCTTACCAATCGCTCTACTACCCTCGACTTGGACAATGTTGTCCCACCAACATAGAGCCGAGTCCACAAACGAATGAGTGGCGAACTTCACCTTCTGGTCTTCCTGGCACTCGCTGATTTCAAGGACGGCCTCCATCTCCTTCACCCATCGGTGAGCAGCAGCAGCAGTGCCATTACCCAAAGGTAGGGGGCTTGCACCTTTGAAATGCCCCATAGTTACAGCCTCGAGTTGGTTCGGGCACAACCTCCTCCTCCTCCTCATCATTGGAGATAACCGTCTCAGTCTCGAGTTGCTCCCCCTCCCCCGCAGGTCTTCTTCTTTCCTTCCTCTCTCCTTCCCTAACTGCTTTAATCAGTTCGATCACCACAGACAGCAAGATCGTCTGCATGACCTGACAAACCTCCTCCACCACAGCCTCCTTCATTGAGGCCCTCAAATTAGCACTCTCATCACCACCCTCCAGATGAGGGGTCTCAGGCTCTTCATGAGTCACTTCTTCAGCTCTTGGCCTTCCTCTCATGATCCGTGGTCTAGCACCACGTCCACCACGACCTCCACCTCGAGAAGCCTTCAAAGATCTACCTTCAGCCATCCTCTAACACGCTATAAGATTCAAACACTAACACAGTCATTCAAGGGAATATCTCAGTTTATGTTAAGTATACTAAGTCCCTAATTACAGTGGCTAGTTTTTAGTCACTTACTTTACTCTTCATACCCCAAACATTTCCTATCCTGACTACATCAGTATCTAAATCTACTAAGGGCAAACTGATCAAATAACATGCGCATATAATACCGGTTAACATTTAAGAATATACTTGATGGCACGTAGCTACTTGGACTGGTATCCCTTCCCTTTGTCCCATTATCAGTTTAAGTTTAGGTTTCTTTTGATAATATTTACCCATTTCACTTAAACTTTGGCTCTGATACCAACTTGTAAGGCCCAGATCTCGGGCACCTCACAGTTAGACTATTATTGCATATAACACATAAATATACATTTGTTTAAAACCTCCCAGTGGAATTTCTTAAAACCATTTCATATAATTATAATTGCTTTTGCAAAATAATACATCATTGTTACATTACAAAACATCCGTTATTGCATTACATCACAAAAACACTATCGCAATATAAAATGGATGCCATCCAAAAATAAGCCAAGTACCTGCCCCGTGCCATCCTCAGCAACTCTTACCTGCCAACTAGAAAATACATAAAAGTCAGCATTGCTGAGTGAGTCCTAGTTTTAAAAGCGTCAAAATACATTGTGTGATTTATTTACAAAATATACCTTTCTATTACATACTTTTACTTTTGTATACGATCACACATCATACGTACATTCAAACAATGTTCATTGTTTATTTGGTCCTTTCATACTTTCATTTTTAACTTTCCCCATCGTATTCATACTTACCTTTCATTCTTTTTATTAGCATTCGCTTTCTTATTCATTCTTTCGTTTCGTACTTTTCACTATCTCTTACTTTCATTCTCATACTTTCGTATCGTACCTTACATCACTCTTTTATTTTCTTACTATCTTTTGTACATTACGTCATTCTTTTACTTTCATACAGATCGATGAACAATACCCCGAACATTGTGCACGAAGCTGATGTTGGGCCTGTGGTAATTAAATCACAAACATTATGCATGAAGCTGACCCAGTCACCTAGGGCAAGTCATCTCTCCCTTTCATTCAGACCAATTGGCAATACCCCAAACATTGTGCATGAAGCTGATGTTGGGCTTGTGGTAATTAACTTATGAACATTGTGCACGAAGCTGACCCAGTCACCTAGGGCATACCAAAAGGTCTTGTCAATCTCAGTGATTGACCCTGCATGCATCCTTCGTGTTATTAAAACCGCACACAGTTGAGCTAACGACAACGTGGTCGTGCACCTCCTTTCTATTTGCTTGCAAGCCATTCTTTCATTCATTACGTTTTACTTCTCATCTTTGTTATATTTCACTTCGTTACGTTCTTTCGTACATTTATCATACTATGTAAAGTAATAACATAATATTTAAGGTATTTTTATAATATAATATAAATACGTTTGAATATCGTTAAAAGATAAAATATTATGCATACCATACATCAATCATACATACTATAACTCTAGACCACCACATAATCATACTTAAAAGGGGTAATCATAGCCCATGGGTCAAATCAGGGTCAAACCCTACAATTCAGAGTTTCCCTAAAATCCAAAAAAATTTCTAAGTATTTGGGCGCATGAGGACTATTTGGGCATTGCAGCCCTTTTTGGGCGTTTTACCACTATGTAGGCGTATGAGCTTACACTTGATCATTTCAGCACTTAGGCGCATGGGCCATATGGGCGCATGGGCACTATTCAGGCGCATGGGCCTAACTTAGGCGCATGGGCACTTAGGCGTTCGGGCACTATTTAGGCGCATGGACTTGGGCGTCTGGGAACACTTAGGCAGTTTTGACCGTTGGGCACATGGGCCACTGTTTAGGCGCATGGGCAACCAACTTACACCTAATCGACATAATTCAGTCCCCAAGCCAACATGTATCATGATCTAAGCTTAGTGCTAACATTCTAAGCATCATAATATGAACATAACCACAAATCAAACCCAAACTTACACCCACCAACATACACATGCATACATACACATACGGGTAATCAAACCCATTTTTATAAAAACGTTCTTACATGTATTTCCAGCCCCAAAATTGGTTAAAACATATAAAAAGGGGGTTCTAGAACTCACCTTATTCAACTTTGAGTGTGTCTTCCTTCAAACCCGTTTGTAATGAGTTCAAACACCTAAAACCCACCAAAACACACACACAAACGTACATACACATACATGAGCATAAACTCGAACTAAAATCAGTCAAGAACACCTAAAAAACATCGAATTCTTACCTTAAATTCAACTTCTCCTTCTTCTTCAAAACCCGAACTCTCTGATATTTCTCTCTCTAAAACTGGTTGAAAAGGTGTTGTGCAGCCAACATGGTCGGCCATACCACCTTTTGTACCCACTTTTGATACTTTTTGGTCCTTTTGACACATTTAACCTCTCAACTTTAGGTTAAATTATAATTCCTTCTTTTATTCATGTTTATTATTTCTTTCTCGTCTATTAAAATATCTGGGTGTTATAGACTTTGTCTTTGAAGCTTCGAAATACTTCATCTTTGGTATCGGAAGATTTGATACTTAGAATAATTCATTGAATTATATCAAATCTTTCAAAGTAACCTCCTTGTACTTCACATGTGGTTGCTGAGAGTTTTTTGGTTGCATCAGTCTCTAAGTGTAATTCTTACAGACTATTTATCGGAAGCTTCGTATTCTCAATAGCTTGCGACCGGAAGTTGGAAGTTACCGACCGATAGACTTACCATTCAATCAAGCTAAGTGTGTACAAGTATTTAACCCCTTGATATATCCTAAAAAATAATGTTATTTTAAACATGAACTCAAGAAATAACAGGTTTGGTAAGAGAATGAATTTATTTTATTTGGGTTAAGAAAATCAATATTCCTTGTAGGTAGTTAAGAACTCAATTAAAGAAAAAGAATATCTCATTTCTACATCAACGCCACCCCACTACAACAACCACTATTACCCCACAACTACCATATCGACTTTTCTTTCACACTGCCAGGACAACAACTATCACGTTAAAGTTTTAAAAAAGAGGTAACTACACAATTGGTCTTGTGGTATATCCATATTACAATATTGGTTCCAACCTTTGAGAAATTCAACCTTGGTCCCAGTGATTTGCAAATTATAACATCGGTAGTCATTAGACTGGATAGTAGTTAGTTTTTTATGTTAGGTATTTTAAGTTGTTGTTGTTGTTATTCTCATCTCCCCTTAAAAACCCTAACACCCCCATTAGCATCACCATAACCACCGCCGACCACCACCCAAATCGCACCATTGTATGCGTCACACTCAACCACCACTACTGATAACCACGGACCACCACACTCATTTTATTCCACCCTTAAAAAAGTTAATTAGATATTGAAGTTAATAAAATTCTCTCCATCTAAACAAAATTAAAACAGATAGATCTCATACCATGGTACACAGACGACATATCGGAGGAAATCTTGATTAAGTGGGTGGTGATGTAGTAATGGGTCTTGATCAGGTGACTCATGTCATGGAAGTAGAGAGGTGATGTCATGATAGGTCTGTATCATCGACTAGAAAACAACAACCCTTACCACATATTCTCATGAGAGAGTGTCGGTTTTGTCCATTTTTATATTATTTTGATTTAACGTTATAGGGTTTCCCAAATTTGGTGATTTTGGTCCAACGTTAGTATAGGTTTTCTCAAATCTGGTGATTTTGGCTCGATCTAGGCTTGATAGAGTGGTGATTTACAACACTGGTCTAGAAAAAGACTAGAGGTGTGGTGGTGGTGAAGGTTGCCTACTCTGGCTGTATAGTTGTACAGACGGTTTTCAAGGGAAACAAAGGGTGGCCAGCAGTGATGGTGAAGGTGGAGGGGGTGGTGTGTGGTGGTTTATTGGTAGCTAGAACCATATTAAATTTATAATAATAGTATTAAATTTGGTTTTGGTTTTGAATTTGAATTTAAATTTTTTATTTTAACTTTTTTTATTATAAAGGGTATTTTAGTCATTTCACACCTACTTAATTGAAAAAGTTAACGTTCATCATGTCTAGGGATCACTTGTCTTATTATTTGACAAATTTTTAAGACAAATGATGTAATTTTTTCAATAGTTGGAACCGATATTATAATATGAACATATAAAAAAATCAACCTAGTAATTAACTCTTAACAAAATTACCAAATATGATTATTTGTCTTTCAAATCAAAAATTCAAATTCTTTTAACAATTATAATCTTTTAACAAATTTAAATTCCAAATTGAATTTCTTAAAATTTTACTTCACCGATCAAATTCACTACAACACATGTGAGTATCAGTGACATGATTCAACCTACAATATAGCAGCAAAAATAGTTACTGATAAGAATCTATCGGTTATGCTCTGTTATAAATATAGACATCCATTAGAATACGTAAAACTATATTGTGTAATAGAACTAAAATTAAGTTTATGATCAACTTTACATACAAAACAATGTTAACACATCTAAAATATATATGTTTATATTTGTGGTAAATTACATATAAAGTTCTTTGCGTGTATACGAAAGTACATGTTTTGTCCTTAATATTCATTGATTACGCTAGGCATTTTTTACGTAAGAGGTTTGTAACAAATTACATCCCTTATTTTAACTGTTGTTAACTTTTTATTATTTTAGAAATTTTATTTATAAGATGACAAAAACTTTATTCTAATTATAACAAATAACATTGAGATGTACTCTTATTATTCCATGTGTCCACCTTTATAGACATAATAACCAAAGGCCATCTAATTATCTGGTCACAATGGTTTCAACTTGTGATTATTTAGAACTTTGGTTTAAATCTGACTCATTAATGTTTTTCACAATAATGTTTTTATATATAGTATGTCTTTCAAAAATAAAAATGTTGGCTTTCTTACTTGATGGTGTTTGTAAGTGACATGTCTGTAGCATTAAAATAGTATAGACGATTAACATCTCGTCTCAAGGAGGATTATTCAGATATTAACGGTAGTTACGAACTCCATTAAAAAAAGAATATAGACGTAATGAAAATAAATCCACAAATGTTGGGAGGGGCCACTTGAAAGATCAAATCTGAATCCACCCCTTTATGGCCTCATCTTTTTCATTTTGTCTTCAAGTCACCGGCCATCTTCTCCAATTTGATCATATACAAAGAAATTGGTTTTATAAAGGTGAGAGAGAAAGACATATTAGACAAGCACTCAAACTTATTTCACAAAATTGATTTTATAGACACAAATTCTTCTAATATCGTTTGGCGTCCTTGCATAGGAATGTTGTTGGGCCCACCCGAGCCGAACAGAATTTTACTCAAGTTTGGCTCGTTTACAAACCGAATTGAGCCGATCAACTCATTTACAACCAAGCCATAAATTGAACGAGCATTTTAAGGATTTTTTAAGCTCGATCGATTTGGACAGCCCTATTGCACTTGCTTATATTGTACACAAATAGTGAAAATGTCAGAAGAATGAGCATAGCCCAATTGAAAATTAGCGAACCCAAACAAAATTGATTTCCAGCCATGAGAATGTGGTTGGGACAAAGACAAAGATGAAGATGAACGTGAGGTGGGCAAACCCCAACAAAATTGAATTTCATCCCTGATCCCTCGCATAGATCAATGAACCTTGCGGGTTCCCTAGGTGAGGAACACGTTGTCACACCCTCAATTTTCACAAACGGGATTGTATCATTAGGCGCGTGACATAACAGAATCTCAGCCGATAGTTACAACAAACGGCACAATAATTACAAAACATAATTCTAATGTTTATCAAATAAAACCCAACCATAATTTAATAATGTATTTAAAGAAAACATTTGTGGAAGCAAAATCAGTTACTAGATAATAACTTCAAACAATGCAAAACACACGCACCCAAATTAATGTAATTTGCAGAAACTATGTTTAACCGTTTAAATCAATAAGTAATGTATGCAATGATGAAATGCTTTTAGTCATGCACATCTTAAGAAACTAAAAGAAACATGTTAAAGTATCAACACAAGTTGGTGAGTACAAAAGTTTTAATAAACAATAATAAGTCAAAAATAGCAGATCCAACAAATAAAGTAATATCAGTATATAGGTAGTCTAAATAACAAATTACATAGTGTATTAAGTTCGCAATCAAAGCTAACAAATGTAAGGATGCCTCGGTTGTGGTTACCAGACCACATCAACATAAATTAGGCCAATTAAACACCCTTTTTGACATGCAGTCATGCTAGGGCGACTAGCCCGGGTGAGTTTTGTCAAACCCAGTAGATCTACTCAGAATCATCTCGCTAAAGTACAAAAATTAATGATTCGAAAGTGACCGCGTAAATTGATACAACACTAGTAAACATGTGAAAATACAGTAACACTGATATAATAAAAGAATATTTTAGAAGAACATATTTCTCTTCCATAAAAAATTGATAAGTAAAGTGAGTTTGTAAACTCACCTTAAATAGCACAACAAATTAGTAAAGATGATCATAAATAATTAGGCTTCCGAGTAACCTTAATACACATTTAATGTCTATTAATATTAATTATTAATATTAGAACTCTAGGGTTTCGCGTTCTCGACTTGGCTACAATTCCCCTACTTACATGCATGCACAATATACGCAAACTCATGCAAGTATAAAGCCCAATTATTCACGCATAGCCAGGATCATACATGAAAGTACATTTTATATATAATTAATTATATAACTTTTTTAAGAATAAAACACATACGTTTAGTAATACATAACCTACATGTCTTAATGCATATTGATCCATTCGTAACATGTTTATTGTAATTCACACACATGAATTCTTACACCCACACTATATATTACATCTAACCCACGCACATATATAATATCTATGTTTCGCGCACACATTAACTAGTTTACACGTACAATACACACACACACATATATATATATATAGACATATATATATATATATATATATATACATATATATATACATATATATATATATATATACATATATATATACATATATATACATATACACATATATATACATATAAATACATATATATACATATATATCCATATACATACATACATATATATATATATATATATATATATATATATATATATA
>BJCO01637825.1:0-14176 GCA_018326465.1 Flaveria floridana | reverse complement strand
TTATGATCCAAGTCAGGTCATACCCAATAACAAGTTATACAAACACCAACAAATATTTGTTTATTGATAGGATCATACAACAAATATAGACACCTAATTTAGAAAATTGGTTTTCTAAATATTGCTTTTGTGTTAGAACAAAATTATATGGATGATTTTGTTCAAGAGAGATTTATTTGTTTCATTATTTAAAATGGTTAGATAATGACTTATAAAAGAGTGTTTGTTATAAAATTACAACTAGGTTTTAAATTTTATAACATTAATGAATGAAAGAGTGTAACTAATACAAAAGATTAAAATGGGTGGGAAACACATTTTAAACCACTAACTTCGGCCGCCCACTTAGTCTAGGAGAACCCACCCTTTTCTTGTTATTTACAAGACTTAACCTCCTACACACTCTTCCAATCAATTCATTCATTCTAACATTCTTTCTCTCTCACACACGCAATAGAGTTCTCTCTTCTTCTTATCTCAAAAACTCGAAATCTTTGGCTGATTTTTTAAGCGTTTTTGGCTGAACTTGAAGCTACTTGTTAGCTGTAATCTCGGGTTCAAGAAGAGGGTCAAGGTTTGGTGTAACACTACCTAGCAAGAAAGTGTTTGGAAGACTTGTGGGTATCGAGATTTGAGGTCCTCCACCTTGAAGGATTTCTGCTCAAAACATCATCAATCTTCTTCTTTCTGTCTACTTTTGAAGGCTGTAGTAAGGTAGTTTTGCAGACCTTTGTGGCTATCATATTATGTTGTTTGTTATGCTACATAGCTTGCTTATTCACATAAAATGATCCTTTGTTATATGGGTTTGTTTATACACAAATAAGTCACCTAAAGAACATGATTTTTCAGCTTTATAATCATGTTTTAAAATATATATATCCGCTGCGTTTTTCAGAATGTTTAAAAGGTTAAACTAGTTTTTGTGTTCTTACAAACCCAACACACCCATCTTCTTCCCCTCGACTACCGCCACTTCCCTCTTATCATACAACCTACCCGCCAGGTCCACCACCGATCGAAAGGTACCCGGCCAGGAAGTGATCAAATGCCTGTGTACGTCACCTAGCAATCCCTTGATGTATTTCTTGATCTTTCTCGACACCTGTGTCACCTGATCTGGCACCAACCTCGCCATCTTATTGAACTTGGTGGTGTACTGCTGGTGTGTTATGGTACCAGCCTCCAGCTGCTGGAACTCCCTCTCTATCTTGTCAAGTTCCCGGAGAGGACAGAATTCCTCGATCACCAACTTCTTCAACTCCGACCACCTCATCCTACTGATGGCCCTGCTACCCTCAGCCTAGACAAGATTGTCCAACCAACATAAGGTCGTGTCCACAAATGAGTTGGTAGCAAACTTCACCTTCTTGTCCTCTCAGCACTCACTGATATCAAGTACCGCTTCCATCTCTCTAACCCATCAGTGAGCAGTTGTAGCAGTGCCATTCCATCAAATGTTGGGGGCTTGCACCTTTTAAATGCCCCATAGTTACAACCACGTGCAGTTTCATGCACCGCTTCCTCCTCCTCCTCCTCACTTGAGACAATCGTCTCCATCTTCGATCGTTCCCTCTCTTCTCTTCCTGTGGTCCTTCTCATTTCTTTCTTCTCGTCCTCTCTTACCGCCTTAATCACTTCAGTCACTACAGATGGCAGAATCATCTGCATGACTTGATGCACTTCCTCTACCACCGCCTCTTTCACTGAGGCCATGTAAAGTACGAAACAAAAGAATGTATACAAAAGAAATTTTAAATGAAATGGAATGAAAGTATGAATATGATAATGGAAGATAACGATACTATTATCTATTTGTACGTATGATGCATGAACGCGTATGAAAGAAAAGAAGGGTTTTAACGAAAGTAAAGTATTTTATCTATAAAACTAGAACTCACTCAGCAATGCTGACTTTTATGTATTTTCCAGTTGGCAGGTGATTGTTGCTGAGGATGGCATGGGGCAGCTACTTGGCTTATTTTTGGATGGCATCCATTTTATATTGCGATAATGTTTTTGTGATGTAATGCAACAAGTGATGTTTTGTAATGTATCAATGATGTATTTTTTGCAAAAGCAATTATAATTATATGAAATGGTTTTAAGAAATTTCGCTGTGATGTTCAAAATAAATGTATATTTATGTGTTATGTGCAATGATAGTCCAACTGTGAGGTGCCCGGGAACGGGGCCTTACAAGTGGGTATCAGAGCCAAAAGTTTAAGTGAAATGGGTAAATATTTTCAAAAGAAACCTAAACTTAAAACTGAGAATATGACAAAGGGAAGGGATGTCAGTCCAAGTAGCCACGTGCTATCAGTTATTTTCTAAAATGTTAACAGTTATTATTTGTGCATGTTATTTGATCTATTTGCCCTTAGTGGATTTAGATACTGATGTAGTCAGGATAGGAAATGCTTCGGGTATGAAGAGTAAAGTAAGTGGCTAATCGTAACTGGCCACTGTAATTAGGGACTTACTATACTTGACATAATCCGAGCTATTACCTTGAATGATCATGTTAGTATTTGAATCTTATAGTGTGTTAGAGGATGGCTGGAGGTAGATCTTCTAAGGCCTCATGAGGCGGAGTACGTGGTGGACGTGGTGCTGGACAACGGGTCATAAGAGGAAGGCCTAGGGCTGAAGAAGCGACTCATGAAGAGCAGAGACCCCTCGTCAGAAGGGTGGTGATGAGAGTGCTAATTTGAGGGCCTCAGTGAAGGAGGCTTTGGTGGAGGAGCTTCACCAGGTCATGCAGACAATCTTACCGTCTGTGGTGACCGAAGTAATTAAGGATGTAAGGGAATGAGAAACGAAGGAGAGGTTTAGGTCCTCGGGAAGGGGAGAGCAGCCAGAGACTGAGGCGGTTGTACCTACTGACAAGGAGAAGGAAGAAGAGCCTGTGCCTGAGGTAGCACGAGGGTGTAAATATGGGGCATTCCAAAGATGCAAGCCCCCTACCTTTGATGGTAATGGCACTGCTGCTGCTGCTCACCGATGGGTGAGGGAGATGGAGGTCGTCCTTGAAATTAGCGAGTGCTAGGAAGACCAGGAGGTGAAGTTTGCTACTCATTCATTTGTGGACTCGGCCTTATGCTTGTGGGACAATATAATCCAGGCCGAGGGTAGTAGAGCGATTGGTAGGATGAGGTGGAGTGAGCTGAAGAGGTTGGTGATTGAGGAGTTCCGTCCTCATCAGGAGTTGGACAAGGTGGAGAGAGAGTTCTTGCAGCTGGAGGCGGGAACCATGAGACATCAACAATACACCACCAAGTTTAATAAGATGGCATGGTTGGTGCCAGATCAGGTAATGCCCCTGTCATGAAAGATTAAAAGATATATTCAGGGCTTGCCGACGGACATCCGCAGGCACATGATCGCCGCCCGACCAAGTATGTTTAGGTCGGTGGTTGATTTGGCTGGAAGATTGTATGATGAGACAGAGGTGATGGTGGTTGAGGGGAAGAAGACTGATGGTGATGACCGGAACTGGAACAGGAAACGGTTTGGACGTGGCGGCTTTACCCCAAATAACAAGAAAGTGAGGGTGGATGATAGACGGGTGGTTGCAACAGGCTCGGGGATGAAGAAGTGCGGTAAGTGTGGGAAGGAGCATGCTGGTGAGTGCAGGATAGGGCTAAATGTTTGTTTCAAGTGCGGGAAGCCCGGCCACATCTCTAGAGATTGTAGAGTAGCGAGGTGCTACAACTATGGTGAAGTAGGTCACCTAAGTAGGGAGTGCAAGAAGCCGAGGGCAGAGAGTTCCGGACCGGGGAAGGAGACCGGAACTGAAGGGCAAAGGGCAAGCACCAGGCCATTCATGATGACCAGGGAGGAGGCTAGGACGGACCCAGATGTTGTGTTAGGTACGCTTCTTGTAAATCAAACTCTTGCTTCTGTGTTATTTGATTCTAGTGCTAGTAGGAGTTTTATATCTACTGCTTTCTGTGATAAGCTTTCCGTTAGTAGTAGAAGTATTAGTGAGCCTTTCGATGTAGAAACCGCTATTTAAAAGTCCACTACAATTACTGATATGATAGAGGACTGGGCCATAGAACTAGAAGGTCATAGGTTTTCTACTAAATTGCACGTGATGCCCCTAGGTGGATTTGATGTTGTCCTAGGAATGGATAGGTTAGTGGACTACTAGGCGAACATTATGTGTCGCAAGAAGATGATTAGATTGACAACGCCTGACGGGAGTTCGATGACGATATACGGTGATCGAGTTATGATGATTCCGAAGGTGATTTCGATGGCGGTGGTGGGAATGTGCATGAGGCGTGGATGTAGTGCTTATTTGGCCTACGTGAAGGATGTGGACATGTCAACACCACAATTGTTCGATGTACCGGTGGTGTGTGACTTTCCTGATGTGTTCCCACAGGATTTATCAGGTGTGCCACCGGACCACGAAATCAAGTTTCAAATTGACTTGATACCCGGTGCTCAGCTTGAGCTAAGGCACTGTATCGGTTGGCTCCGACTGAGATGAGGGAATTGATGGAGCAACTGTAAGAGTTGCTCGATAAGGGGTTCATTAGACTGAGTATCTCTCCTTGGGGTGCTCAGGTCTTGTTTGTAAATAAGAAGGACGGTATTATGAGGATGTGTATTAACTACCATGAATTGAACAAGTTGACGGTGAAGAATCGATATCCGTTACCAGGCATTGATGGGTTGTTTGATCAACTTCAAGGTGGCAGTTGGTTTTCAATGATAGATCTTTGATCTAGCTACCATCAGTTGAAGGTGAAGGAGAAAGATATCCCTAAAACAACTTTTCGTACACGTTATGGACACTACGAGTTCCTTATGATGTCTTTCGGTTTAACTAACGCGCCAGTTGCTTTTATGGATTTGATTAACCGGGTGTGTCAGCCAATGTTAGATAAATCAGTGATTATGTTTATTGATAATATCCTGATTTATTCGAGAAGTGGGGAAGAACATGCCGGCCACGTATATGAGGTATTGGAGACACTTAGGAGAGAGAAGTTGCATGCCAAATTCTCCAAATGTGCTTTTTGGTTGCACGAGGTGCAAATTCTGGGTCACGTGGTAAATGCTGAGGGAATCATGGTGGACCCGACAAAGGTTGAGGCCGTGATGCAATGGAAGTCTCCAAAGACGCCATCCGAGATTCATAGCTTCTTGGGATTGGCGGGATACTACAGGATATTTATTCAAGACTTTTCCAAGATAGCCTCACCTTTGACCAAATTGACTCGCAAGGATGTGAAGTTTGTGTAGGGTCGAGAACAGGAGGATGCTTTCGAGGAGTTAAAGGTGAGATTTACATAAGCTCCTGTCTTGACATTACTCGAAGGGAGTGAAGACTTAGAGGTATATTCGGATGCTTCTTATTCTGGGTTAGGTTGCGTGTTGATGCAATGTGGAAGGGTAATAGCCTATGTATCCCGACAGCTGAAAACCCACAGAGTCAACTATCCCACGCATGATCTAGAACTTGTTGCTCTGGTTTTCACATTGAAGATTTGGAGGCACTACTTATACGGGACAAAGTGCACAATCTTCACTGATCATAAGAGCTTAAAGTATTTCATCGACCAGAAAGATTTGAATATGAGGCAGAGGTGATGTTTAGAGCTCATAAAGGAATACGGTTACGAGATCAATTACCATCCGGGTAAGGCCAACGTGGTGGCAGATGCCCTAATCCGAAAGGAGAGACCCAAGCCGATTCGGGCGAAGGCTTATCAGTTGATTATGACCTTCGATGTGATGACGCAGGTCAAGGACTTTCAAGATGCAACTTTGAAAGAAGATCATCTTTACTCCGAAAGGATGAAAGGTCTAGTAGCGAGATTGGGTGAGAACACTCTCGGTGTTAAAACCCGATCTGGACGGATGTGGATTCCTTATTATGGGGATCTACGTGGAAAGATCATGGATGAGGCTCATAAGACTCGATACTCCATTCATCATGGTGCTACCAAGCTGTACCACGATATGAAGAAGGATTATTGGTGGGCGGGTATGAAGCGTGACGTAGCAAAGTACGTGAATAAGTGTCTTACTTGTTTACAAGTGAAGGCGAAGCATCAAAAACCGTACGGGAAAATCCAACCGTTGGATATACCCGAGTGAAAGTGCGAGCATATCACCATGGACTTCATTACGAAGTTACCGCGTACCCCGATGGGGTATGATGCCATATGTGTGATAGTTGATCGTTTGACGAAGAGTGCTCACTTCCTACCGATCCATGAGACGTATTCCTCCGAGAGACTCGCATGTTTATTCATCAAGGAGATTGTAGCTCGTCATGGTGTACCATTGTCTATTGTATCTGATCGTGACACTTGGTTTACATGTAAGTTTTGGAAGAGATTTCAAGATACAATGGGGATGAGGTTACACATTAGCACGACTTATCATCCTCAGACGGATGGTCAGTCAGAAAGAACCATACAGACACTTGAAGATATGCTTCAAGCATGTGTCATCGATTTTGGAGGAAGTTGGGATGATCACTTACCGTTAGCGGAATTCTTATATAACAATAGTTATCATGCCAATATTGGCATGCCACCATACGAGATGCTACACGGTAGGAGGTGTAGGATGCTCGTATGTTGGGGAGACATTGGGCAGAAGGAGCTAGGAGGTGTCGAGGTGATCGAGGTTACGACAGTAAAGCTAGAAAAGATCAAAGCCTTTATGAAGGCAGCAAAGGATAGACAGAAGTCGTATGCTGATAAGAGATGTAGACCGATTGGGTTCCAGGTGGGTGATAGGGTTATGTTGAAAGTCTCATCTTGGAAGGGTATCATTCGGTTCAGAAAGCGGGGCAAGTTGAGCCCGAGGTACATAGGGCCTTTCCAAATCATTGCTCGTGTAGGTTAAAACTACCCGATGACTTAAGTGGAATTCACCCGACATTCCATGTATCTCATTTGCGGAAGTGTTTGGCAGACGAGGATATGATTGTACTACTAGAAGATATCGAAGTAGATGAACATCTCAATTATGTGAAGCAACCAGTGGCAATCATTGATCGCAAAGAGAAAAGGTTAATGAATAAAGTGGTTCCTCTTATGCGTGTACAGTGGAAGCACAGGAAGGGATCCGAGACTACGTGGGAGACTGAAGAAGAGATGAGGCAGCATTATCCTCATCTATTTGAGGAATAACAGGTTTCGGGGATGAAACCTATATAAGGGAGGTGGACTTGTAACACCTGGATATTTTAAGAAGTTGTAAAAAGAAGAATAAAAGTGGAAAATGCAATTTTTCCTAAGTTGAGGGGTTAAATATGTCAAAAGTACAAATAATATATTATATTTTGTACCAAAGGAGTATGGCCGCCCATACACCTTGCACATCACCATTTTGCATTCAGTTTTAGAGAGAGAAAGAGCAGAGAGTTCAAGTTTCTAGAGAGAAGAAGAAAAGGAATTCGAATTCAAGGTAAGAATTCGTTGTTTTAAGTGTTCTTGACTGATTTTCAGTCTTTGTTACATGCTTATATATGCTTGTTGGGTTCGAATCTATGTGTTTGGTGGGTTTTTAGGTACTTGAGCTCATAACCTACGGGTTTGAAGAAGTCTACCCGAAAGTTTGACAAAGGTGAGTTCTAGAACCCCTTTTTAGCATGTTTTAACTAATTTTGGGGCTGGAAATACATGTAGGTATGTTTTTACAAAAATGGGTTTTTATTACCCGTGTGTGTATGTATGAATGTGTATGTGGGTGGGTGTAAGTTTGGGATTGATATGTGATTATGTTCGTATTATGATGCTTAGAATATTAGTACTAAGCTTAGAACATGATGCATGTTGGTTGGGGACTGAATTAGGTCAATTAGGTGCAAGTTAGTTGCCCATGCGCCTAAACAGTGGCCCATGTGCCCAACGGTCAAAAACTACCTAAGTGTTCCCAGACGCCCAAAGTCCATGCGCCTGAATAGTGCCCTAACACCTGTGCCCATGCACCTGAATAGTGTCCAAGCTCCCATAAGGCCCATGCGCCTAACTGTTAAAAATTTAAGTGTAAGCTCAGGCGCCTACATAGTGGTAAAACGCCCAAACAGGGCTGGAACGCCCAACTCATGCTCCCAAAAACTTAGAAAATATTCTAAATATTTTTAGGAAAACCAGAATTCTAGGGTTTGACCTGATTTGACCTATGGGCTATGATTACCCATTTTAAGTATGATTATGTAATGGTCTAGGGTTATAGTATGTATGATTAATGCATGGTATGTATGATTAATGCATGTTATGCATAATGTGTTATCTTTTGATGGTATTCAAACGTATTTATATAATATCATAAAGTACGTTAAATATATATTTATCCACAAATCTCATATCCAAAAGTTTCTACTAATGACATGGTATGAACTACATGATCAATTCATGAATTTCATGCATAATAATCATAATCCAACATTCATACAACATCATTAATATCATTACATCATCAATCCATCATCAATTCATCAAGTTCATGCACAAAAGTTACTATTATTAGAAAGGTATGAACAACGCATCAAAACCACGAATTCCTTATACAATCAACATAGATGATCATTCATATAACCTAACTAACATCATATCATCATCAAATTATCATCAATTTCATCTTTTCTTCATGATTTTCTAATTAGGGTTCGTCATACATCAAGAACAATGAAAACAATGAAATTTTAACGTTTAATTGCGTAGAAATCAAAAATTGAGGTTTGCTACACGTTGGAATCACTTGTAACTAATCAAAATTGATGAATGCTACTTGTTCTAGATCAAAATCATGAGGATGAGAGGGGGATGGGAGTTCGGCCAAATGGGAGGGGGTTTGGGGGCTAGGGTTTTGTTTAATTTTGTTATGTTTTAATTTATGGTAATTACCACTTAACCCCCTATTTTTTATATTTTATAATACTAATCTTTTTGAACACTTTTTAAATAGTTTTAACTATAAAATACAAACATTATTAATCAATAATAATAATCATATACATTTCTCAATTAATCACAAAACACATGAAATCTATATTAAACGTAGTCACGTTATCACGTAGAATTCACAAATAATATTTAAAATCCATAAATTCATTAATCACATAAGCCCAGACTAATAATCAACATAATTAGTTAAATTATTATCTGATTATGGTATATGATTGTTATTAAGTCACCAACATTCAATGACAACTTGTGTGTGCTCACGACACGTGTATGCAAGACCTAATGGAACTAACGGAGTTTGGTAACGGAAAATTACCGGATGTCACATTATCCCCATGTTGAATAATTTTCATCCCGAAAATTACATGGTTGTGTTACATCACTGGTCTACTGCATTGCCATAAAAAGATGGTATGATTTTGGGTGAGTTTTCACATCATCCCCATGTTGAAAGAAATTTCGTCCCGAAATGTAATCATTACCTTCGCTGGTAGTAGTCGCTGCTTCAAACAGATGAGGATACTTGAGCTTCATCTGATCCTCATGTTCCCACATGAACTCTGGTCCACGTTTTGAGTTTCAGCGAACCTTGACAATATGTAGTTGCACTATGTTGATTCAAATACATGTAAATCTTATTTAATAGTTTATGTTACCTTGATTTGGCTTCTTTTTCATCAATCACACGTTGAATGTCTCGTTTGACGTCAGATTACTTTCATTGACATTGTAATTTTGATTCACTATTGTTCTCTTGTTAAAACAAGAAGTTTATTGGTCCTTTGTAACTCGTTTCCTTCCCTTGATGGTAGAAAAAGGATTCTCTGAATTGATAGTTGTCATTTCGACTTATATAACGGATATTCAAGAGTAACTCGTGTGGTGTGGTGTTCGGTTTTTGTTTCGATTTAAACAATAGATACCATGCTTCATTTGTGATCGACTATAGTGATTCCAATGAAATTTTTAATCAGATTTAATTAGATTGGTTAATGAGTGTTTTCAGAAGGCTTAAGACTCAAAACTTCATAGCATTTGAATTTGTTATGAAAATCAAATACTATCCATGCGAGAGCTATTGTTGTTTAATGTTTTTGTATAATTTGTTCTTCTTGCATGTATTTAGTTAAGCTTTCTTGAACACATTGATACACCAACATGTAGTTGCCCAATTTTGATTAAAATGCACGTAAATTTTATTAATTGGTCGTGTTACGTAGATTTGAATTCTTTTTCATAAATCAATCATTGCCTTTCTCGTTTGATGTCTGATTACTTTCATTCCCACTTTAATTTGATTTTGTGTTCTTCTGTAGTTCCTACGAGTGGTTTATTGGTCCTTTGCAACTCGTTCACTTCCATTGATGGTGGAAAAAGGATTCTATGGACTGAAAGTTGCATTTGGATTTATTCAATGTATATTTCATGCAATAGTGCGAAGTTGGTTTGTGGAGTGATGTGGCTAAGTTTTGAGAAGGAGTTGGTTATTTGAAGAGTAATTGGTGTGTTTTCGTGTTCGGTTTGGGTTTCGATTTAAACAACAAATACTCTATTTTATTTATGATTGACTATTGTGATTCCAATTAAGATTATAATCAGATTTGATTAAATTGGTTCGTGAGAGTGTTCAAAAGGCTTAAAACTCAAAACTCTGTAGCATTTGAGATTGTTACAACAATAAAAAACTATCCATACGAGAACTATTATTGTTTAATGTTTATGTATAACTAGTTCCTTTTCTATTTATTTAGTTAAAAATTCACGAATACATTGATACACCAATATGTAGTTGACTAGTTTAGATTAAAATACAAGAAAATCTTATTTAATCAGTCGTGTTACCTTGATCTGACTTCTTTTTCATCAATCACACTTTGCATATCTCGTTTTACATCTGATTACTTTAATTCCAACTGTAATTTGATTCTCTACTTGTTTCTAGTTAATAAGAATAGTTTATTGGTCCTTCGCAACTCGTTTCCTTCCCTTGTTGGTGGAAAAAGGATTATATGGACTGATAGTTATCAATTGGGTTTATCCAATGGATACTTGATGCAATCGTTTTCGAAGTTGGTTTGTTGAGTATTGTGGATAAATTTTGAAGAGGAGTGGAGTGATTTCAAGAGTAATTCATGCAATGTCATGTTCAGTTTTTGTTTTGATTTAAACAATAGATACTATGTTTCATTTGTGATCGACTAGTGTGAATTTTAATTAAAATTATAATGAGGTTTGATTAGATTGGTTTATGAGTGTGTTCAAAAGACTTAAGACTCAAAACCATATAGCATTTGAGGTTGTTACAAAAAGCAAAAATTATCCATGCGAGAACTATTATCGTTTAATTTTTTTGTACAACCAGTTCCTTTCCCATGTATTTAGTTAAGCTCTAGTGAATACATTGATACACCAATATGTAGTTGCACTATGTTGATTAAAATGCATGTAAATCTTATTTAATTGTTCATGTTACCTTGATTTGGCTTCTTTTTCATCAATCACACGTTGAATGTCTCATTTCACGTTAGATTACTTTCACTGACACTGTAATTTGGATCTCTATTGATCCCTAGTTAATACAAGTAGTTTATTGGCCCTTTGTAACTCGTTTCCTTCCCTTGATGGTGGAAAAAGGATTCTCTAAATTGATAGTTGTCATTTGGATTTATTCAACGTATATTTGACGCTATAGTGTTCGAAGTTGGTTTGTGGAGTGTTATGGATAAGTTTTGCATAGGAGTGGAATGATTGTAAGAGTAACTCGTGCGGTGTCATGTTCGGTTTTGGTTTTGATTTAAACAATAGATTCTATGCTTCATTTGTGATCGACTCTAGTGATTCCAATGAAATTTATAATCAAGTTTCATTAGATTGGTATAGAGTGTTTTCAGAAGGCTTAAGACTCAAAACTTCATAGTATTTGAATTTGATAAGAAAAGCAAATACTATCCATGTGAGAGCTATTGTGTAACACCCTGAATTTTATTTAAAAAGATAAGCAAAGAAAAGTGCCTAGAAAGAAAGGATAATGGGCATAATTGGAGGGGGTAAAGTGTGCAAAGCACAAAACCTTATTATTTTAAGGATTTAAAGGTATGGCCGCCCACTTCTTCTGCCACGCTCATCTTTATCTTCGGATGAAAAGAAGAATAGAGAAGAACTCTCGGTTCTAGAGAGAGAAAGGAAGAAGAAGCTGCAAAAGGTGAGTTTTCTTGATCATATGTTCATTTTCAACCGAATTCACACCTACTAGGCCGAGATTTGTGGTGCTAAGTGCTTGATTTCGTGAGTTTTAGGAGCTGAATTTGCAGGGGAAGTGTTTTGCTCGAAGATTGTTTCAGGTAAGTTCTAGAACCCTTCTTTTATTGATTTTCAACTTCTTGGGGCTATTATGCATACCGAACAAAAGTTTTTAAATGTAATCGTGAGTTTTGCCTGTTGCTCGAATGGTGATCTGTTATTTAAGTTTTAATGTAGATTTTGGGTTAGAATTATTATTAGTATGTCTTAGATACCCTTAGTATGTTAGGTCTGCATTTGGGTAGTGTTAGAAAGGTTTCGGGTGTGATTAGCAGTTTAGAAATGTTTCAGAACGTACTCATGCGCCTAACTGTCCTCATGCGCCCAAGTTCATTCGCCTAACCAGTAGTCTTGTGCTAAAACAGCACCCCATGCACCCAACATGTTGGCCATGCACCTAAGTGTAGGCCATGCACCTAAACAGTGGCCCATGCGCCCAAGAAATGTGCCCATGCGCTTAAGTGTTGGCTATGCACCCAAATAGTACCCTTGCCCCCAGAGTTACCCATGCACCTAAGTGTTGATGTGCCTAAGCAGGCCTCATGTGCCTACATAGTGGTAATGCGCCTGCATAGTGGTAATGCGCCTGCATAGTTGTAATGCGCCTAGACATTTTATACTTAGAATATTTATGCTCATGCGCCTGAAATGTTCCACGTGCCTCATTTTGGATTTGGGGTTTTCTAAAGGTAAGAGGTAGATGGTTGAGATAGGTTCCTTGGTGATGTGATCTCTTATGCTTGATGTTTGTATTATGACATGATGAGGTTCATAATGATGTATGGGTGTGATGTGTTATCTTTCTTCGTTTAATGGTTTTCAAAACGTATGGATTATGTAATGTACTATGTTGTGCATCTGTTATGTGACTTTACGTGGTGTGATTATGCTAGTATATGTAAAGCATTATTCTAATGAAAGTGAAAGATTAATGATAATGAAGTGGAACATAATGAATGAAGGAAAAGTCTTGCAAGCAAAGTTAAGGAGGTTCATAACTCACTGAGAGTTTTTAGCTCAGCTGTGCGTTATATAGCGTGCGATCTTGGCTAACCCATGAGGGTTCACACACAGGGGGATTAGGCTTTCTGACTGATCCATACATATGTAAAGGGATCCTTGTCACGTACCCCGGTACTATATCAATCTTCGGACATGAGTTGGGGATTTGTTTACAGGCCCCGACACAGTATCAGTATTCGGACATGAGTCGGGGGTATTGCATGGATCTATATAGAAGTGAAAGATAATTTTGAAAGTTCAAAACATACAAAATGAACGAATGAGGAATGAATGATGATGTAGGTTGAGAAAGATAACAAATGAATAATTATTATTAATGTGTACGTATGATGTATGACTACGAAAGAATGTAAAGCTTTGGTTTTAAAGAAAGTAAAGTATTTTATTTATAAAACTAGAACTCATTCAGCATCACTGACTTTTTGTATGGATGATAGTTGACAGGTATTTTGTTGATGTTGAGGAGTTACAGGCTTGGATATATAAGCAACTGGGAGCGTTTTGAGGCTGGCATCCATATTTTGACATGTTATAGTGTTTTGATATGTAAACGAATGATGTAATGTAATGAAATGGCATGTTTTAATTATTAATGAAAGTTTTTAAGTCCCGCTGCAAAAGTAATTTGTGTTTTTAAAATGTTTTACGCGATGACAGTCCAATTTGTAAGCGTTCCGGAAACGGGACCGTACATTTTGTTGTTTAATGTTTTTGTATAACTAGTTCTTTTCCTATGTATTTAGTTAAGCTTTCATGAACACATTGATACACCAATATGTAGTTGCACAATTTTGATTAAAATACACGTAAGTCTTATTAATTGGTCGTGTTACCAAGATTTCATTTCTTTTTCATAAATCACACATTGCCTTTCTCGTTCATGTCTGATTACTTTCATTCCCACTTTAATT
>BJCO01637824.1:0-17456 GCA_018326465.1 Flaveria floridana | reverse complement strand
GTTTTCCTCGAATGAGCGTTAATATAATCATTTTGGTATCAAAATATATGCAATTAAGTATTAAAATGATATTGTGTATGTTAACTTCCCATGCCAGTCGCGTTATAACCTTATCTGTCCAATTCTCGGGTTTTGACCTAATTCCAGATCGATGCATGTCACGGTTGCGTTTCGGAATGCATTTATTCCGGACAACGTATCACTCACCAATTTAATATGTTATGATAATAAAAAATGATTAGATGAATATTTACGGAGTTACGAGGATCGGTTGTCATAACAGACGTCAGTTAAATGCCAATGAAAACCGGTATTCGCGTTTCACTTACGTATTTCCGTTGCTTATGCATGTTTGATGAAAAATCTTTTAGCAGGAATTATTTATGATATTAGTTAAGATTAACAATGATTTAGATTGGATGACAGGCCATTATAAGAATTTCTGATGGAATTCAGATGTTAGTATGCGTTAAATTGCCGGATTTTACCCAGTATGGGTTCTGAATCTGTTTTTAGTTTGGATCTTTCCATAGTTATTTCAAATCACATAATAATTCATTGTTTCATGGTGTCTCATTTAATTAGTTCGTAAACGTGCATTTGGGCCTTAAATGGGCCTTGTTTATAAGTTCGGGCCCTTATTGGGCCCAAAAAGGCTAGTTTCATTTTCCAAGATTTCTTTCATAAGCCCAACTTAATTCGGACCTTTATTGTGTATTATAATGTTTTGAGGTTTCCAATTGGGCATATTTCAGAGGTGTTACACCTAATGAGATTGTCATGGAACATGGAGAATAGAATCAAGCTCAGGAAAGAAGAAATATTGAACAAGTACCCAGATCAGAGCTGCACCATCTAGACCTAGAAGAAATGAGTATTCCAGCCTTAAGGTCTTGGTTGCAGGCTCGAAATTATCCATGGAAGATATTTAAACGGCTTCAATCTGTATCATTGAGAAATCTTGTCAAAAGCTTTCAACAAACTGAGAGGCAATCTAACAAAATGATTATTCTAGTTACTGATAATCCTCAGTATTTGGATATCACAAAGAGGACAAGAATTTTAAAGCCTCAAGAGATCAGACAAATGGCACAGAAGACTAGTGCTCATAAGAGTAGACAAGAGCTGATTAAGATGTTTTCTAGTTCAGAAAAGTAAGTTTATAAAGCTTCCACTGAACAGAGACAAATTTTTGATAGTGCCAGATCTACAGGAGACTTGGTAAGAAATGTCTTACAAAAAGGACAATCAGTTGCTGAATTGTTGAATGCAATGATTGCTCCTGATTTTACAAACCAAGTCAAGATCATTGCATGGAAGTCTGATGATAATTTTGATGCATTTTTTATTAAAAGAGTAAATGTTGTTTGTGATGTCTATCACTTTTACTCTAGCATCATTAAACTTCCTGTGCAAGATTTGAAAGAATTAAACAAACTACCTCTGATTAATCCGTCTGGATCCAAACGAGGAGATATGTTTGTAGAACTTTTGAGGAGAGGATTAGCTAGAACAAGTAATTTCCTTCAAACTCGATGTGATCAGGAAGATAAGGAATACTTTTCTATGCTCAGCGATGGAAATAAAATATTTCTTATTTTGCTCAGCGACATCTAGTGACACCTTCTCAAATTTTTGAACTGATAGAAATGAGATATGACTTGGATGAAGTAATTTGATCAGGAAGAATAAAAAGATAAGGGGGTTACAGTCTGAAGAAGAACACTTTATGGTTGAATTTTGTGACCAATATAATGAAAAGGTTACTACCCCAGGATTAAAAGTGATAGATGGCACCCAAAAGTCCAAACCAATTCTTACATGGTTTTATAATACAGAGACTTTTGAGCTTAAACTGGTCCGTTATCTCGAACACTAGGATGAGGACATGATTAGACTATTTGGTGCTTTTGAGCTCAAATTACTTCATCCAAGTCATATCTCGTTTCTATCAGTTCAAAAATTTGAGAAGGTGTCACTAGATGTCGTTGAGCAAAATAAGAAATATTTTCTTTCCATCATCAACGTGATGAATGCTGCTATGGAAAGAATATCTCTGTAAAAAGCCCTTGCATATGCCAACATTGTGAAGAAAGACATAAAGGATATAGAATTCATGTGTATCTCGAGAAAAGGTGTATTGGAAGTATATTCGAAGGAAAGCTCAAATCCTATCGAGTTATACGCCAATATCAACATCACTGGACTTTCAAAAGAGACTTTAGAAAGAATGAGCCAAATGGAGATAAAGACTAATGATTCACTATGTAAACGAGGAATTCTTGCAGGTAAATTCAAGTCAGCAATTGCAAATGCTTTGAACGAACAAGAGTTATTCAAAAAGAAGCCAATGTTCAAAGTCAAAGAAGAACCTGAAGACTTCTTTCAAGATTAAAGATGAAGGTACAGGACAAGAGAAGATAGAAGAATGAAGAATAGAAGAATGGAGCAGATAAAGACTGAAGATCAGATGAAGATAAGAAGATAAAAGAAGAAAACATCTAAAGCCTGAAGATTTTGAAGACCGAAGACAATGTCAATCTTAGGGGGAGTATTGTTAGTGCTTATTTAAAGATTAACATTTTGTCTTTATGTGTCTTTTTATCTTTTTGTAATAGTATAGGGACTAGTCTTGTACTTAGTTAGTTCCTTTCTCTGTTTATTGGTAGTATATATAGCTTAGACATGTGTAGGTTAGATAGACGAAATCTGCTACTTACACACATGTAATTGTCTTTGCTTTATATCAAAAACTTGTTGAATTTTGTTGATATTATGCTTTGATTTGATTACTTTGCTTGTGTTTTCATTGAATTGTTAGCTAATATCATCACAGATCTATACATTTGATCCTACCAAGCCTGCTGGCTGTAAGGTACATTAGAGACCCAATCATAGCCCTGTAGAGATATTCATCAACCCACTCCCCCTCAAGATCAGGTCCAAAGTAGTGGTTCCCGGCTATGGGTGTCTTAGCAACCTTACACTCAGTCAGATGAAATCTTACTAGTATGTCTTGCACATACTTTGGCTGGTTTATGAAGATGCCATTCTCAACCTGCTTCACTTGAATTTCTAGAAAGAAATTGAGTTCCCCCATGACACTTATTTCAAATCTATTCTTTATTAGCTTCTTAAAGTATTTGTAGAGCTTTGGATTAGGTGACCCAAATATAATGTCATCATATAAACTTGATCCAACATCAAGTCATTCCCTATTCCTTTAAGAAAAAGTGTGCAGTCAATAGTACCTTCTTGTATCCATGTTGGACAAGATACTGTGATAATGTCTCATACCATTTCCTTGGAGCTTCATGCAGTCTATAAAGAGCCTTGACAAGCTTGTAGACATAATCAGGATGATCAGGGCCTTTAAAGCCAGGTGGTAGTTTGATATACACTTCCTCATCTATCACCCCATATACGAAGGCACACTTGACATCAAGTTGGCACACCTTAAAATCCTTGGATGCAATAAAAGCAATGAATATCTTAATAGCTTCAAGTCTTTCCACATGAGCAAACACATCTATGCAGTCAATCCCTTCTTCTTATGTGTATCCTTGAATAACTAGTTTTGCATTATTCTTGTTGACAAGTCCTCTATCATCTTTCTTATTCCTGACTACCCACTTGGTGCGTATTGTGGTCTTACCATGAGGAAGAGGACCTAGGTTCAAAACGTTTCACCTTTTGAATTGAAGCTGTTCCTCCTGCATTTCTTCAACCTAACTTTAATACTTTAAAGCCTCTTCAACCTTCTTTGCCTGAATCTGGGACAAGAAACAAGAGTGTGAATAAAATTTTTTGTCATGGGTTTGTCCTCTTGTTCTTACCCCTGTCTCAACATCTCTAATGATGTTTGTGGTGGGATAGGACTTTTGGATTTTCAGTTAAGGAATCACAGCAAGTTGGTTAGACAGATATAAATTAATGAATTTCAGATCTATTAATTGAGAGTTACCCACCACATCAAGACACTTATCAAGAGAAAATTGATTTAAGGAATGTGTGACATCATTGATATTATCTTCTATGGAGTGGTTGAAAATATCTAGAAATTCTTGATCACTATCAACACCTCCATCTCCTCCTACATTAGAAATCCCTTCATTTATGTTTTGTGTCTCAGTGCTAGAATTTGAAGGCACCTCAGATTTGTCTGCTGAAGAGTTTGTCATTGTTATGCTGACTGGGTTTGTTACCACTAGAGCTGAAGTAGTTTTCTTACTTGGTCTTCTCAACTCAAATCTTGGGTCAGGATCTCCTGTTGATAAGCTACTCGTAGATCAATTTGTAACCCTGCCCCTTCTAGTTAAGTAACCATAAGATTCTACTCTAAAAGCAATTGGCCCTCCATCAATTTTTTCAAAACTCTAAAGCAAGGAGCCATTACCTGTCATGTGCCTGGAACAATCACTATCAATGATCCACACATTTCCTTTGGTCTTTAGTTGTTCCTACAAAAAGGATATGGTTAGTTATATTTGGAAACCCAAGCCGTGTTGGTCTTGGGCTTGTCAAAGTGAACTGAAGATAATTCAATAGTTATTGATCCTATACGCAAGCTTTAAGGACCGTTTGTTTTTGCTGATGAAGAACTTTCAGTCATATGGTCTTCCTTCATCTTCCACACCAACTTTGGAAGATTAGTCTTAGCGTTCAATACTTTGGAAGTTTTGATGACTTCGGAAATTTTGGAGGTTGGACCTTCGGAAGCTTTTACATCCACTGCAGCAGACTTCAGTACTTCGGAAGCATTCCTTTCATTGGAGACCAAATTTTCTTCCGAAGTTAATTTTTCACTTGTCTTCTTCTTCACTTTAGAGCTTCCAAAAGGAAAAGATTTTCCTTCCAAAGCTATCTTCTTCTTCTCCTTTTTAGTAAAATGGATGGTACTCTTAGGATTATAGATACAATCCTTAGCAAAGTGAGAGGTACCACCATATATGATGCATTCTGTTGGCATACTTCTAAGGGTCTTCTTCCGGGAGAAGGTTGAGCTTGATCTCTTTCCACCTCCTTCTTAATCTTAAAATATGATGCAACAAGCTTCTTAGGGTGAGGCTTGCTCTTGGAACTGGATGGTTCATGCTGTGCAGCACTGGTGCACATTTGAACAACCTTCTTCTTTTGATCAGGATGATTTGGACATGAACTAGGACTCCTGGCACTAGACTCAATAGTTGAATCTCTAGTCTTTATCACTTCAAATCCCTCAGAGATAAAGGCTTGTTTTTGCTTGGAGTTAAAAGTGGTCTTGATCTCTTGGGTTTTAATTGATTTTCTTTTGACTGCCTTGATCAAGTTCTTCTTAACAGACATGGTCATTCTTGGTTCTTTCTTCTTTTGAGGTGTAAAGTGATGCTTGTTAGGATGATCCTACTCACTCACTACAGATTCATCATTCACTATCTTCTCTTCATCTTTATCTTCCTTTTGGATAGGATCTATGAGGGTAGCTCATCTTGATAAGTTCCACACCTTGGAGATCTTACAGATAACAATGTATGTGGAGGAGCTATCTGACTTGAACCTAATCCCTGCTTGTTCTCATAAAAAAATTTGCATACATGGATGAATATATGATGTTCTTGAAGGTGTCTTCTTCAAAAACATATTTTTCTACCCTGACTTTGTTGATCACAAGCTCAGCCTGGAATTCAGTTAATTCGGTAATGAGATCTTTGATTTGAGTTCTGTAATTTGTGTGCTCATGCTTAAGGGTTGAAATTGTTTTCTCTAAATCTTCTATTTTAATCTTATAGTCATTTTCCGCTCTTTTTAAATAAGCTTTTAAAATTTTTAAGGACTCAAGGTCAGATCTCACTTCCAGGTTATAGGACCTATACATATTTACTTTAGCAATGCATTCAGGAGTACAGAGATGTTCTAATTGATTCGAGTTTTGAACTTTAACAAGAAAAAAATGATTAAATCCCTAAGGATCTTTTTCAATCTCTAAAAATAACAACAAGTGGTTAAATATATCAATATTGAATAATCATTGTGCAAAAACCCATGATTAATGATATGAACTCTATGTGTGTGTGTATGATTATGAGTGGTTCAATGCTATGAATAATAATAACTGCTTTGTTTGATTGATAATTATTCAAAATGTTACAAAGGATTAGGGTATATCACTATTTATAACCTATACAAGGATCTATGTATAGTTATAAAAATACCCTTATGTCAAACAGATTATATATAAATCCTAAGTCTATAAGTCGTCCGCTATGGATGAGAAGTCATCCGCTCTGGATGATTAGTCGTCCGCTGTGGATGTTGAATTACTGGTTCGCTATGCTTTGGATGTTTTCCTCTATGAAAACTTGTGTTTGCTTTGTTATTTTCCATTGTAGAGTGTTCATCCATTATGGATGTACATCCGTTGTGGACTGTTCATCAGCTGTAGACTTGGTCATCCACTGTGTGTGTTTGGTCATCCGCTGTCAGCACTTAGACTTCATTTTTCATCCGCTGTGGTTCTTACTTTATCCCCTGCGGACATAACCTCATCCATTATTGACACTTAGCAAAACCCCCTATTATCTACAAAATCTGAAAAAGAAGTTTAAGCTTGATTAGTGTCTGGTATGAATGTTAACGATGTTTGAATGTTAGTAAATGCTTATTTGAGTGTTAGAACACATTATGATTGATTATGGCAAGAATTATTCTTTAATGCACTTGTTGAGTCCACCAATACTCCCCCTAATGTGCTTGTTAGTCCAACATACACTATGCCTAGGATTCTTAACATATGAATGACATAACAACAGACACCCTTGTAAAGTACATCTTCAATTTCTGGGAATGACTTTATCTTCAAAAATGATACATGAGGGATGAAGGAGTTTGATTTCCACTGGATCAAATAGCCTTATGTCTGAGGCTTCCTTTGTTTCATGCTTTCTTTCTAGCACAACTTCAAAGTGGTTTTTATCATATTACCATCTTGTGATTGGATGATTGTATTGATTGCCATCAATCTTCTTCATTATTAGCTTTAGATCTGATGGTCTTAGAGGATATCCAACTCTATTTAGTAATTCACTATCAAAGTGTTCTCCCTTGTTTTCACTCTGAGTTTGCTTTCCAGCTTGTTTCTGTTCCTTTCTTAACTTGGCAATACGAAGTTTGTCTTTTCTATCTACTTTAAGTTTCATCTCATGATGTTGCCTATTCATAAGTGATCTCTTGATGTGCAAAAAATCACCACCTCTTGTGTTGTTTGTATGATTCACCATCCTTAATTGCATTAAGTCTACCATGTCTTTATATGATAATGATTCCATTTAGGATATGTATGTTAAGTATTCGACAAGTCCAGATAATCTCTTGACCAACACAGCATCCTAAACTTTATCATACTTACAAGCCACTATTTTTCTTTCATTGGCTGAAGCTACCAGTGTAATTTTGTCATACAACTTAACAAAGTTTTGTTTTCATTTATCATCTATCTTACTTCATTCCCTTCAGGCCAGAGCCTGTGTGGCATGAATTTCCATGGTTCTTCTAGTGGGTGAAGTTTAGGAGGTGGTTGACGGTAGGTAGATAAAGATGTTGCTGGATGTGGTCTAACAACTTATGGCTTTAGTGCATTTGCTAGCATGTTCTTGTAAATTCCTCTGGCAAGCTCTTTCATTTATGATTGTGATTTACCAGCATAAGACCTATAAGGCATCCTAGTGTGACTCAACCAACTCTTTACCTAAGAGTATGTCATCTTTTCTAATTGAGTATCCTTGGGCAAGTGCTTTTGAAACTCTTGCTGGTCCTTTATCTTTTTGTACCTGTTTTATATTTTCTCAATCTCCTTTTCATGACCTTTTGAAAGTCCTTGAGCATGTATTTAACCTTAGATAGGTTAAGATGAACGAATATGAGAAGCCTCTTGTAGCAAGCTCTTTACCCATAAGGGTTTCCGGATCATCTGGGAGTAGGTTTTGTATGTTTTCTATCTCTTCTTCATCCTTTTCTTCTTCATCTTCAGAATCAGACAGTATGATGATCAGCTCTTGCTGTTGATCAAATGATTGATCAATCTCCATTCTTCTAAGTTAATAACCTCTGATTCTTTCTTTTTCAACTTATTTTCATCTAATGGTTCAACTTTCACTTTCAGTAGCTTTAGAGGTAGAGAATATGGTTCTTCTTGCTCTTGCACCTTTTCTTTTCCTTTCTTAAGGGTAGCAAGATACAGTCTCTTCCTCTCTCTTTCATAAGTTTTCAAGGGAGGCTGAGATAATGATGATGGTTGGTGTTTGGGAGGTTCAGTTTGCACTATTAGGGATTCAGCAAACTGTCTGATTATTTCATTTTTTGTTTCTTAGACAAAGGATTAATAGTAATAAGGCTTGACTGAGCTTGTTGTGTGTCGGGTGTGTGGAAGTGTTGTCTCAAAATAGGTGAATAATGAATGTTCTCAAACAGATTAGATTCATCAAATAATTGATCCATTGGGTATGATTCATCTGGCATGATGCTTGCTTCTTCAAGTGGAGACATTGCTTGATCATATAGCTCTTCAATCAATTCTTGTTCTTGATCTTCTAAATGTTCTTCCTCATTCATATGTTTGTCTACATGCTCCAACTCTCTGTTTAATCTCTTAATTTCTTCATTTTGCTTAGAGATTATCTTTTTTAGATCATCAATCTCATTGTCTTTGGCATTTGTTTATTCAGTTAAGTAGGCCATATCTAGCCTTGCATTGCTGAAATATTGATCTTTCACTTTTATTTCAGCTTTTGATTGTTCAAGTTGTTGTTCTAGAACTTGAACAATCAACTTTTATGCCTTTTGATCCGCAATACGCTTCTGTATCTCATCATCTTTGCTTTTGATATTTCAACTTCTTAGCTCTTTTGTTTGAATTTTCAATTAACTTGTTGTACTCAGTGAATAAGAACACTTTGGAGTACTATATTTCTTCTTCTATTGGCACATCACTTGCTTGTTCCTCTGTCTCAATCTTCTAAACATGAGCACTCTACTCTTCTTGTTCTGTCTCATTTAAAGATGATGTTCCTACTTCCTCTTGATGAGTTTCTTGTTCAGCCATGTTTGCATCAATATCTCTTATCAGAGATGAAAAAGTCAGTTGGTCTGATAGATGAAGGCTATGAGGTGGTTATGGAATGTTTTGCTTAAAGTGAAATTGTTCTTCTTCTTAAGCTTCTTGTTGAATTGGTTATGGTTCAGGTGCAATGGGAACTTCTTGTTGAATGATTGGCATTGGTTGAATGATAGGATGGTGAATCACATTTTGGAACAACATGTGATATTCACCTTGCCCAGGTATCCTTAGAAAGACTTCTAGTATAGGGAGATCATGGTTGATCATGTGAGGTGGCACAAAAACTTCCTCACCATGATATAAGCTTGATTTGGTTCTATTGAAGATATGTTCATTGAAGTGAACAGACTCAAACACAGCTCCCTCTCTTGGTATATTAGGCAAAAGATCATTAATGATCATCTAAAGAAATCTTGCATACATGTGAAATTTGTTCCTCACTTCAGTCATATTATGAATCACCCTATTAAGTACTTGAGCAGCAAAGTTAAAAGGCCTTCTTGATACTATACTAGTAAGCAGATGAGCTCCTTAGTGATGTTTCATCTCAACCAGTCTTTCTATTTGTCACACCCTCGCTAAAGCGGAAACACAAGAATACGACGGACGGGATCGTCATAACACATTGTTAATTAATAGAGATGCAATAAATGATGAAAGTGAATGTGTCATGATGTCATCCGACACAAATAGAGACTTGTGTCATAGTTAGTCAATTTCACGACAAACATAGTCATACAAACAACTAAGTATAAATCCCACAACCTGGGAAACAAGTGAACATAAGTGAATAATAAAAGTAAAAGCAATTTCCAAAGACATCCAATGAGTCTAAGTGGTGCAATCCTAAGGTCGTCGCTAAGGCAGCATCCCTAGCTATCATCAATGATTGTTACCTGAAAAGATATGCTCAAAAGGTCAACATATTGTTGGTGAGTTCGCAGGTTTAAATAGTAAACAAAAACTTGATGCTGTGTAAAAGTTTGGTAGGACATGAGGGCATACAGTTATAAGCAAGTACTATCATATGTAAACATGAGCATCACAACTAAACCTACGACGTACACACAGAACTTGTCGGAAAATATTCACCTGAGGGCCCGTTCCTGGCCACTGTCAGTCCCAACTAGTATACTAACAAATAAGGGCGGGGGTGTTAGCCCAATAGTACTATCAATACCTGTCCGTCGGCTCCAACACTGGAGTTAAATAGTTTTGAATAAAGAACCACACAGCTAACTCATGCATATACCAGATAAATACTTATAAAACAGTAGACATAATTGTCCCAAAGATTGAATAAGTTCACAACATAAAAAGGGTTGAGCATACTTTCCCCTTAGTGTTATAAATAATTGTAATAAAACGGGGCCGCGAAACTCACCTTAAAATGTCACTGGTCAACTTCCACAACATGCAGAGAAAGGTCTAAAAATATATAATTCACACAAGTATTAATATAGCATCAAATATCGATGACTAAAAGGGTATAATCCTGTCAGTCCAGCCCTTAACACAAATCAAGGTTTTCCATCGTTACACTTATTAATTTAGTTCTTTTATAAAAAAAGTTTAATCAAAATTATGTGCAAAACTTGTCTTAATTTAGATTATTTAGTCCCAACCTTTATTTATAAGTCTTAACAAAATATTTCAGCATACATATCTGATTGCGCATCAGTCTTGTAGAAGCTGTTTGGAAATCGAAACGATAAAAAAACATCGCGTATGAGGTGTCATTTGAAAGAGGAGACTTTAAATTAAACTTCAGAAAAAAAATCAGGTTTATTTCACAAAATATGAGAAAGTTATGATACAAAGAATAAAGTCCATTCTGCTGAGATTCGTCAGTTTTGACCTTCAGTTTTGTTTGCTACGTTTGGAGGACCAAACGATGTCAAAACGACGCGAGACCACTTGGGTTGGTTAGAGGACTCATCAGGCTTAAGCTTAGACCCATAGTTTGCCCCAATTGAGTTTATTTAGACCAAGATATCTCTCGAATAAAATGACCTATTTTTCTGACAGCAAGCTGTCCAGATTGTTAGATTCGTGCCCTGGCGTTGTTTCATTTCGTTTAACCTATCAATCCTTTTGAGGAACAATTTTTGTTAGTACAAAACGTTTTATAGGTTCAAAATCTTGATTAAGGGCAGGTCATCCAAGATTTCCAATCAATATCATGGATTCGATTACCATAGAATCCAAAGTTAGGGTTTCTTACCAAATGGCGAATTCGACGATCATAACGCTAACAATCTCACGATTTAGTACCAAAAACTGAAAATACAAGATCATTAGACGAATTTTTCAAATATAGATGATGATTATCATCTATTTTGAGTGAAACAAAGATTTAACTTCATCAAAATGAGTTTTGCTTACCGTATCTTCAAAGATGAAGGTATCTTGCTTTGTTTGAGGATCTTTGATGTTTGGATTATCAAAAATCGATGGAAGCTTGAAGGATTTCAGAAAATTTCGAAGTTTAGAGGAAAAGAGAGGGTTTGGTGGTGGAGGTGGCTAGGGTTTCATGTAAAACTCTAGAGAATGTGCAAATGAGCCAAGGCAAAGGGGGAATACCCCCTTTAGCCCTTTTGGCCGTAAATGGGGAGGGGAGGAGGGCCTCCGGGCCCTTGGCCCGTCCCGTGAAATTCGTCTCGTCTCGAACCGCTAGTCGTCCAACTTTTACGTTTCCAAATTCCGCGCGTGAAATCGGTTCTAACAAGCTATCATATGCCCTAATTTTGGATAATTTATATTGTTTTGAGCCCACTTAGGTTTATTAGCTAGGCATTAGGCAAAGCCCATGGGTGTAAGATTACTTATGTTATGATTAAGTTTTGAGTTTTACATTATAGAGAAACCTTGATCGGGCTCACTACACAGGACGTCATAAGATGACAAGCCCACTAGTCACATAAAGATAAAAGGCTCCAAGCCCATCAAAAAGACATAGGCCCATTGGGCCAAAGTCTCGGGCCCAACAAGAAATGTACCATAAATCAAGAATAAGCCCAAGTAGGGGTAAAAGTCAAAGTCAACACCCCCATTTTGGTGACGGATGTCACACTATTGGTCATAGTCTTCTGGTATGTGTGCATTAGAAATCTAAATTGAGCACACATATACGATTTCTTGACATGCTTCTGCTAAATGGTTCTAGTGTTTCCAGTTTGTCTAAATACATGATGAACATAGTTCTCATCAAACTCTATTGGCCCTTCTGCATCTTCATCTCTAAGTTAAAGAACTCTCGTTATCACTTCTTTAAAAATATTGATTTGTTGATCATGAATAGAAGAAATCACCACTTATTGATCTTGAATCTGCTCTAGATGAGCATTTGTCCAGAATGGATAATATGGTATTCTATTATCTCAAGCCTTGTAGTCATAGCATGTACAAGCCATGTTTGTCTGATGGCTTGTAGCATATCTCTGTAACTATCTGCCTTTTGAAAGTCTAGATTGAGATATGGACATAAGTTATGATCTCTGACAAACATAAGGTTTGCCATATCTACAAATAAAAGTAATGCACGTTAGTACATGATTGAGTGAAATTTATGATGTTAATCCGATGCAACTTTGATTAGATATTCATTGGTGATTTGGAATGTTATGAAGTGATGATTATGCTTGTTTCGCATATTACTTGTGCCAAAATGCTTGTTTGTTAAAATGAAACCCATTGAAAGTTTGAGTTTGAAGGAATTGAGTGAAAGTCAATTTTAAGTCAATTTTGCACTTGCATATCTCACTGATATGTTGTTGTTTCGATCAAAATTCATTTTGAACATGTTTGATTCATAACAAAGAGTTAATTTGTTCAAAACATACAATAATTGCATCTCATAACAAAATAATCAATGCTTCTCAGCTGACTTTTAAAGTCAAACTTGTTCATTTCATGCACATTGAATGTTTGCATTGAATATTTGTGCTTAACTCCATGCCAAACTAACTATTTTCTAAGGTTTGTTAATGAAATTTGAACATGTTTACTATGTTATATCACGTTTTAAAACATTTTTCACATTTTTAAAGATCAATCAGTTAATTTTGAAAATTTTTAACATGAACATGTTGACTCTTTATTAACCGATGTACACCAAATCAAAACTCTTCAAATCAATAGTCCTAATACATGTGACTATGATCATCTAACATATATTCAATATTTGATTTCATTTACAACATCCATTGATTTCATTTTGGTTTTGGTTCATTGTTCGACTTAGGGCTTAACAAAGATCAAACCAAAATAAAAAAACAAAGTTTGGGTGATTGTTTGATGATTAGAAACATGTTGTTATACCTATTTGATCAAATATTAGTGATGAAATCAAACAGATATTGGTTTTTGAATGATCAGTGGGTATTAGTACTGTAGCAACGTTTAGAATTTTAAGTTGTTGCCTCGCACACTCGTGATGAATGTGAAAATGACAAGTGGTTGATCTATATATCACAAACAAAACAAGTGCCCACTATGTATACAGTGTGAATGTGCATTGTGTAAATAGTATTAACTTTAAAAATTGATTTGAAGTCATACGCTATGAGTAGAACATGTGTTGTGTGAACAATGTGTCCACTGTACAATTTTTAAGTTGTACGCTATGGACCATTGAATGATTTTCTGTGTTCACAGCAGATGACCATTTGGTCATGCACTGTGTACACTTGTGTCATAAATGAAAATTCACAACACATGACAAAAGTCATACGCTATAAGTTTGTACACCGTGTACAAAGCGGATGAACATTTGTTCATGCGATTTGCATACTTTGATTATTTAATGAATGTTTTACAGCAGATGGCAAATTGGTCATGTACTGTGTGTACTTTGATTGAGAATGACTACTCATGTCATGCACTATGAACACTAGATTGATATTGTACACTGTATGCTTACCTATGTACATAAGTTGTGTACACTTACAATGTTTCTACAATGGATGACTAAAGCTAGTCATATGCCATGGAATGTTATTGTATTCACAAGGAATGGTTTACTAACGTCACGCGCCATGGACACTAATATGTTCGTTGATGCATAGCAGATCCATGTTGGTTTGTCCGCTATAAACACATGGTATATTTTTCACGAATATTGGTTAACTATAGCTATATCAGATGTTTGTTTGCATGTCCGCTGTGTCAACAGTTGACAAAATTTTAAATTTTTTTAAAATTTTGGTCATCAGCTATGTAACTTAATACATACACTGTGACAACTTGGTTTTCTATTATTGATTGAAATTTTGTGAAATGTTTTCAAAATTTAAATATGGATGATAAGATATCACACATAAATAATATTGTGCACGTATATATGTGAAATTGCTATTTTTGAGTGCTTGCTTGACTTAACTTTAATTAAAACTTAAAGTTTTATTTAAAATAGTCAAATTTTAATATTTCAAATTTTAAAATGAATGATTATGCACATATTCTGCTGCCTTTGATAATTTCATGTTCATTTTTCTCCCCCTAAATGCTTGCATATTTATAACAATCTTTTGTAAAAGGACAAAAACTTGAAATTGTTTATGAAAATTATCAAAGTCCAATTTGCTTGCTTGCAGGATAAACTTTTAGAAAGATAACACCTTATCTAACTATGAAATGAATGATGCGCATGCTTGGACATGAATCATTTTTACATGACATGAGATCATAATAGTCTTAGATCCTCATTGAGTGAATAAAATGATTTTGAGATTATACATAGACTAATACAATGTTGATTGAAGATATGGTTGTCCACTTACACTCAAGCATGGTATTAAATATTGATGGAAACTATGAGTGATTATCATGTTTTGGATGTATTAAGATGATTTGCATGTTCTCCACACCTGATTATATGTTTTGATCAACCCTCCTCAAGATATACTGGAAAGCACTTTGAATACTTATGACCTAGCTACTTAGGGTATAAATGCTTAATTTAATCATTATTGTTTTATCCATACTAGGATTCTTTTGAACTTCATTTTGGAAGATGATCCTCTTTGGGATTCTTTTTATTCATTCATAGTGAAAGTAGTCTAAAACACTTTATTGATTGTTCAACCAAGATAGATGTGTTCCTTTTTTGTTATCTTTTCAGATCATGATATAGTTCATTCATGTCTATGATGAGCACAATAAAGAATACCTTAGTGTACTCCAGGTCTACGATAATCATAAGAGAGGAGACAGTTGTATGATTGAGCAATTTATAAACTGTTTCACTTGGTGTATATGAGTTACTTTTCAAGCAATCCACATTGGATAGACCAATGGTTACCATAAACCAAGATGGGTGTTGCTTACCACACAATCATGGGAATTTAGTTCTTCATTATTATATGTGATGTTAGGTGTCATATGCTGAGCCTATCCACACATAAAACAAAGAATTCCTAGTCTTTATTGGTGGAAAATGACAAGTGAAAAAGTAAGCAGAATTGTCCATGTTTAGGGGTGTGTTTAGAAAATTAAAGCCATAGTCAAGCATTTGGTTTTGAATCCAAAGCACTTGAGAATAGCTTGCACATGCAGCTATATATTTTGCCTCAGCGTTGACACATACATATTTGTTTGTTTCTTGCACTGCTAGGAGGTCAATCTGGATCCAAGAAACTGACATCCTCTTGTAGTGGATTTTCTGCTATTGTTGCATCCACCATAATCACTATCAGTGTATGCAAATAAAGAGAAATCTCTATCTTTAGGATTCCAAAGGCCAAGTGCGGGTTTTCCTTTCAAATATTTGAAAATCCTCTTCACTGCATTGATATGTGGTTCTTTTGGATTTGCTTAATATCTTGAACACATGCAGGTTGCATACAGGATGTTTGGTTTGCTAGCAGTAAGGTACATCAGAGAACCTATCATTGATTTGCAAAGTGTCTAATCAACAGATGTTCCTTCTAGAACTGGGCCAAACTTCAATCTATTTGCAAATGGAGTTTTGCTTGATGTGTAATCAGCCATGTTGTATTTCATCAAGATCTGATTCACATACTTGATTTGATAAACAAAAATCCCTTCAGCTGATTGTTGACTTGAAGATCAAGGAAGAAGGTAAGTTCTCCTATTGAGCTCATTTGGTATTTTGATTGCATAAGAGTTTCAAATTCTCTACAAATATGTATGTTGGTGGAGCCAAATATGATGTCATCCACATAGACTTGTAAAACTAGCATGTCTTGTGCTTCTCTCTTCAAGAACAATGTTCGATCGATCTTCTCTCTGGTATAACCATTCTATAGAAGAAACTATGATAAATTTCATACTACTTTTTGGGTTCTTGATGAAGACCATACAGAGCTTTATCCAACTTGTAAACTCTATAAGGGAATACTGAGTCTTCAAACCCTAATGGTTATGCAACATATACCTCTTTATCAATCTTGCCATATAGGATTGCACATTTCATATCCATTTGGAAGAGTGTGAATTTATTTTAAGAGGCATATGCAAGGAACACTCTGATGGCTTCCAATCTAGCTACTGGAGCAAAGACATTGTCATAATTAATTCCTTCCTCTTAAGTGTAACCTTAGGCAAGAAGCCTTGATTTGTTTTGAATGACAATCCCTCTATCCTCTGCTTTGTTTTTGAAAAGCCATCTGGTACTAATGGCATATTGAACTTAAAAGAGATCAACCAGTTTCCACACCTCTTGCTTCCTAAATTGTTGTAGTTCCCTTGCATGGCTTCTATCCAACTGTTGTCTTTGAGGGCTTCTGTGATGTTTTTGGGTATAATGAGAGATAGAAAGCAGGAGAACAAGCAAATATTTGATGTATCAGATTGACTGCACGTCAATATAACATTGAGAACACCAATGATATTCTCCAAGGGATGATAATTATGAGCTCTAGTGGTTTCAATCTGATGAACAGGGATTGTTGAATCAAGATTTGAAATTGTTTAGTCAGGTGTTGATTTGTGAGCAAGTGTATTTGATGTGTTTGGATCATCAGGCTATGCATTCTCGTGAAAACGTTTGTGGTGAATCATGAAATAAATCTAAGATTTCATCATCATGATTGGTGTCTGGTAGTAAATAGTAGTCATCTTCTTCTTCAGGTATGTCTTGATAATGTGACCTTGTTTGTTTGGTTGGTTGAGGGTCAACTAAAGCTTGTGTTTGATTGGTCATAGGAGTTGATGATGGTGACGGGTTTGTTAGAACATAAAATCAAGTTTAACCACTTAAACTTTCTGAAAAACGCAGCGGAGTTACAACTTAATAAAACCCATTTTATAAGCTGAAAATAATGTTCTTTAGTGACCATTTAAGATGGAAAAACAAACCCAAACAAAAGGATCATAATATGTGAATGATCAAGCTATGAATATG
>BJCO01637821.1:0-10105 GCA_018326465.1 Flaveria floridana | reverse complement strand
TTATTTTTGTCATTATTTTTGATAATAATATCATTATTGTTATAATTATTATTATTATCATTATTTGTAATAATAATAATATCATTATTATTATTATTATTATTATCATTATTCGTAATAATAATATCATTATTATTATTATTATTATTATTATTATTATCATTATTTAATATTATTATTAAATAATAATAAAAATATAAAAACAAATCATAAATTCACATAAAAATCTTATATTAATTCACGGAGAATTTCGGGTTGTCACACTTTTCAATTCTCTTCGTCGAGGATGATGTTCCTTGTGGTGGAGTCGCATCACCCATGGCTCTGGATATGCGGCTGTATGTTAGCGTAGAGGGACTTGGTGGTTCATGTTAGGTTCCTTTACGCAGTGGAAATGAACAGACTATTATACACACGCACACAAAAGCAATAAGAACATAAGAATTTATAGTGGTTCGGTCAAGATGACCTACGTCCACTCTCTGCAACTAGGTATTTTATTAAGCTCAAGGGACAAAATTACAATACAATGACATGCTCTATATATAAGAATAATTAGGGTTTTAAGAAGCTTCAATGGGCCAGCCCATAACTTCATCCGAAAGCCTAAAGGCCTTCACACCTCAACAATCTCCCACTTGAAGGCCATGCGAATACTCCAGCTAGCCATTAAGTACAAAGCAACCCTATCATCAGTAATCTTCGAGTAACAAAAATCCTCCAAGCCTTCAATTCTAAAGAACAAGCTAAGATTTCAATCCAAATCCCCTAATTCCTCTTCTCATCAATTACTTGAAAGGGCCCGTTGAAGCTCCCCCGAGCTCCAACCCAATCGTGGTAAATTCCACCAGCGAACTATCCTCCGTCTCAACTGATATACACGATTTACCAGATTCAGTGATACACCGAGAACCACTAACACTCTTCAAATTCAGCAAACAATCACCAGGAGAGATTCTTCCAGTCGTAGTCTTCAAAACCCAACGATTCTTCTTGACTGTACCCGGAACATGCCCCATGCTCCCACTGTCACAAAATCCTCTGACTGGTTTAGACTTATGACCCCATTTAGTTACAATCTTTGCTCCAGACTTCATGTTTGCAAAACAAACTTTCTTAGCGGCAGATTTAGCGAACCCGACTTTGACTTGCTTAACCGGGTTGATCAGTCCCTCCGCAGGTACCTCCACCATGTACAATGACCCATGCTTATCACCAAGAGCAATCACCCGGTTCCCATTGATTACCCTCCATTTACCGCCGCCAAACTTGACTTCCAGTTATTGTTCATCCAATTTACTAAAAGAAATTAATTTCTTCTTCAAACCTGGAATCACTTTGACATTCTTCAAGTTCCATGTAGTTCCCAATGGAGTCACCAAATCAATATCACCCATGCCCATTACATCAAGCATTTTGCCATCGGCGAGACGTACCTTCCCAAAATTGCCTGTTTTCAGATTCACCATCATTTCACCGCTATGTACGACTTGAAATGAAGAACCAGAATCCATGATCTAAGAGTCCACACTGTTTTCAGCCTCAAGAACTAACACGTCGCCATCATTGACATCCTCAGCAGCAGTGTTCAGACTTTTGTTTGGACGTTGACTCTTAACATGTCCATCCTCGTTGCAGATCCAGCACCTCACATTTTTCTGAGTTCGAATTGAACTCTTTCCCCGACTTCCACTAGCTCGGCTATTTTCCCTTCCCCTGCCAACATGTAACATCTCAGAAGATTGATCCAACATTTGCACTTTTCATACGTGTGTCTTCACCTATCACAATATCTCGGATCTTTTCAAATGTCATGTCGTTAGCCCCCATAGAATTTGTAACAGCAGTTACAGTCCCGGACCAACTATCAGGCAGTGAAGATAGCAACACCAAGGCTCGAGTCTCATTATCGAATTTTATTCGCACTGATTCTAATCTAGTAAGAATAGACATCAGATCATTAATGTGGGAGGTGACTGAGCTTCCCTCTTTCATTCTCGTCATGAACAGTTCCCTCATCAAGAACACTTTGTTAGCTGCAGATGGCTTTTCATACATATTTGACAGAGCCAACATCATACCACTTGCAGTGGTTTCTTTCATGATGTTAAAAAGCAACGCTCTTCATCAAAAATAACATAATAGCCGCTCTACCTTTCTTGTCCTTGGAATTCCAAACTGTTTCTTCAGCTTTCTCCATACTCTCTGGTTTCTTTTTCAGTACCATATCCAAATCCTTTTGACACAGTAATGCCTCTATTTGTATTTTCCACCAACAAAAATCAGTACCATTGAACTTTTCGACCACAGTCTTCCCGTCTTCAGCCATAGTAGCAAACCAGAGACAAAAAACAAACGAAACAGGTATGTTGAATAGTTGATAACCAGTCAACAAATGATAGACAAACCAGATCCAGTACTTCCAACCAAAACCCTAGAACCCGAAACACCCGACCCGACGCTTCACCTGCAAAACCTGAGCGAAACCAGCAACTCCAAGAGATCCCAGCCGGAACTCTAATCGCAAAATCACTCAAAAAACAGCCCCAAAACAACAGTAGCAAAACAGAACCAAACAACAACTGAAAAAACAGAAAAATTCTGGTAGTACTGTTCACGGGGCGGAAAACACTGTTCATGCCGGAAACACCACTGTTCACGGCCGGAAACACTGTTTACGCGGAAAACACTGTTCACGCCGTAAAAAACTGTTCATGCCGGAAAACACTTTTCACGCGGGAAAACTTGTTCACGACGGAAAACACTGTTCACGCCGGAAAACGCTGTTCACGATGGAAAACACTGTTCACGCGCGGTACTGTGGCGGTTGCGGCGGAGGAACCCTAGGTGGCGGCGATGGCAGAAACCTTAGATAGCGGCGGCGGCGAAAATCTTCAAGAACCTGATGCTCTGATACCAGTTGTTAGGTATCTTTACGCGACAAAAATAAACAGACTATTATACGCACACACACAAAAGCAATAAGAACACGAGAATTTATAGTGGTTCGGTCAGGATGACCTACGTCCACTCTCTTCAACTAGGTATCTTATTAAGCTCAGGGGAGAAGATTACAATACAATGGCATGCTCTATATATAAGAATAATTAGGGTTTTAAGAAGCTTCAATGGGTCAAGCCCATAACTCCATCCGAAAGCTCAAAGGCCTCGAGTTTGGATACTTGAATGGCTCTGATACCAATTTAAGCATAAACCAAATACAAAAACTTAATGAAATAACTCTCCAGAATACTTTATTGCACCAAGAAAAATACCTAAAAAACTTGAATTACAAAGATCACCCCAACTGGGGTTTAGATGGGCTAACTCCTATCTATAAGGAACTTAAACGTGATTCAATTCTATCTAATCTATAGAATTCAAACCATATTTATCACTTCTTATTTATTCGGATAAACATAAATGATATGATATATCCTCCAATTAACCGCCATGCTAACTGGGTCTTCCGGTTCAAACCATAACTCGATTTGACCCGGGAATTAGAATTCCAACAGGGTCATCATAAGGATTCTCATATCTAGATTGTATTGTATATGTTTGTTGATTAGAATATCTGTTATATATACTTGGGAAGTAGTTTTGATACACTACTGTAGAGCACCTGTTAAATAAGTTAAGAATAAAATCATTGTAAATTTTTCATAAGTGAACGTTTACTGTCAGTTCTAATTCTAGTTCTAATATTATTCCCGAAGAAATAGAACTTTTCAGAAAAACTTGATACGAAGAAAAAGAGACTTCAAAAACTAGTCTTGGGAATCCATAAACCTAATTTGTTTTCCGTTTAGTTTGTTGTTTAATTGTTTGTTTATTATATATAAAACAAAAGCGTAACTTTTAGTGTATGTTAAATTGATTCTTTAACATGGATCACGAATAGGAGTAGGAAGATTCACCACATCTAGCAATCCAAGCTAGATCTCATTTGCATTCCTTGTAACTTTTACTGAATGGTAAAGCTATGCTAGTCCTAAACTACAACGTAAACTAGTCCTGATTAGATTTGAACCGGAGTTTATTCCAAAAAGCATTCGCATCTTACTACTAGATAGCAAACCCAAATGACGCATTAGAAACTCATATTACTACATCAATCGTTCCCTAGGTTGCTCATTTTAATCAACTTACCACAGCAAAAACTATATCTATCAATAGAAGTGCACAAAACCAGATTTTGGGACAAACCGTATTGGCTCTAAAACAAGTTCGGATCGAGTCAAAGAAAGTCAAAACAAGATTGGCCTAAACATATTCGCATTAGAGACCAGTGTATAGGGGGAAAACTGGATCGGATTGAAAACCAGATCATTTTTAAAAACCGGTTTTAATTCAGATTGGATTTGTTTCGGCTGGTTTTAATAGATAAGGTCTCAAACTGATTTTAAACCGGAAAATTTGTTTCGTTTTAACCAGTTTCGAACAAACCGTTTTTTGGATCGGTTTCGCTGAGGTCTCTGATTGTGATCTCGTTCGGATGTGCAACTCTATATATGGGTGTATATATTGCATCTCTGCTAATAATGTTTAGGGTTATGGTACGTTGCAACACATAAACATAACCAAATCACAAGGACGGTTTGGTTTCATGGCTTATAATTCCTCAATAATTAAGCCCGAACCTTCAGATACAATGAAGCAGAATATTTCAATAAAAAAACATTTAAATTCCACACCAAAATTCATCACATCACTTTTAAACTAATATATTTATACAAATTAAATAATTACTTAAGATATATACACAAACATAAAAGCTATCATCAAAAGAAAAATACAAGAAAAATAAAAGAACGAAAAAGGTATAACGTGGATAACTAAAAAGTTGAGACTAATGTGATTTTGGTACTAGTAAATTGTGTTTATGTAATACTACAATTCTACTATCCACTGCTTTCTCATAAAGTTGGATCCTGCAAATATCAAAATTCTATAAAGGAGTGTGTCTGGATGCAAGCAGTCACGTCATTCATTCCAACTATCTAATCATTTCTTTCTCAGTACCATAGCAAATTCAATATCAAGATTTAAACACAAATCAACAAGAATTATATAAAACTAACAAAATTGTATATTGCTAATGTTATGGATATTCTTTTTGTGCAAGAATCCCTCAATTTTTTGTTAAAATCCTTATATGTAAAGTGTACCAGGCGTGAAAAGTTTCTTTATGAACATAGGTCATCATGCATTTATCACATAACCAATCTTAAGTAACACAATAACTATGTAAACTATTGTATGTAATAATTTAAAAAAATATAATGAGAGAGAATGAAGATAAATGGTTATATAGTTACATAATTACTTTATATATCGTAGTTAAAACAATATATGCAAGTCTTTATGTGATTCTCGTAATTCTCTACTTGAAATTGATACTGAACATTCTCTTACAACTATTATCAACTTTTTAGAGATAAATGAAACCATCACAACATTCCACCTTCTATCACTATCTCTATATAACCATAAGGGTCTAAGAGATAATCACCAAAATAATCTTCTTTGACAAATTGTTGAAATGGCTACTACCCATGTCAAGAACATCCACAGGCTTTCTCTTTCAAGGTATACAACTCATGAACATTGGTCATGATCATCTTACTAAATACCCAAAACCAAAATTGAATGCATCTTTTAACCTCAACTAATGGAAACTTATGTTTTTTGCTACTTTTGATTGTTGCAGGGAAGACATCCCAACTGATATTGGTTCAAGTCGGTGAAACAAAGTTCCCACTTCATAAGGTATGATCATAAAATTATAGTTAAAACTCTTCATAAGGTATAGAATTATAATTAAACTATTCATAAGGTATGATCATAGATTTATAACTAGTAACATAACAAACTCAATTACTTAATTGTTATGGCAGATCATGTTAGTAGCAAAGAGTAACTACATTAGAAGATTAATTCTAGAGTCAGAAGAACCTGATTTAGGAAGCATTGATTTGTCCAATATCCCTGGAGGTGCAGAGATCTTCAACATAACAGCAAAATTCTGCTATGGTGTCAACTTTGAAATCACTGTAAATAATGTGGCAGCTCTGCATTGTGCTGCAGAGTACCTTGAAATGACCGATGAATACTGTGAACGCAACCTTGCGAGCCTAACACATGGCTTCCTCACCCATGTAGCCTTAACTAGCCTCTCTGGAGCCGTAACTGTTTTAAAATCATGTGAAGATCTTCTTCTTGTTGCCCAACAGCTCGACATCATCAACCAATGTGTTGAAGCAGTTAGCACTAAGGTAACCTTCGGATTGTTCATTCCTCATCAATTAACAAACAAACTAAATAGAACAAAACAAACAAAAAGTTATATCCTACGCATAGTCTGACTATGTGCAGGGTTTGAAAGAGGTAGGATGGAAACAAGCCTTTCCTCTATCCTGAAAGATAGAGAGGCCGCTTCCAGTGAGACTTATGGCTCCAAACATTTTGAAAATACTAGTGACATAAGTATCATATAATAAGTAGCCTAAAAAGGTTCAACACAGGATAAGGTAACAATAATAAGGTAATGTACATAGAGAGAGCATAAACTAAGGAAGCATACAATATGATAGCATGTAGGGATAAAAGAATCCCACGTTAAACTAAGTGAAATAAGAGTACACACAAAGTAATTAATATAGACCTAAGGAGAACAAAGTCTTGATATTACATTGGACTTTAATTTGTTCTAAACACTTGAAAGAAAAGAATATTTGTCTTGTTTTACCTCTAAATATATGAATCAGAACAGTAGAATCAGACTGTCAGTAGCTTGATGAAGATTGTAGAACACTAATTACACAATTAAAGTATTGTTTCTCTTACAGGTTTGTGATGAAGCAGATTCTCCTACTTGTTTATCATCGGATTGCTGGGCAGAAGAACTAGCAAAAGTTAACATAATCTTCTTTGAAAAGATGATCGAATCTATGAAATCGCAGGGTGCAAAGGCACTCACCATAGCTCTTGCAATCACAACGTACGCCAACCGACCGCTGTCGGAGATCGTCTTCAATCGTTCAACCGGCGACGTTAAATCTCAGATATCCGATGACTCCTTCACCTCCAGACACAAACAACGAGAGATTTTAGATTCAATCGTCGATCTACTACCTGATGAAACTCAACAATCAGTGATTTCAATCAACTTCCTATGTTACCTCCTCCGGATCGCCAATTTGTTAGAAATTAACAGTGGCGATTGCAAGCAGAAGCTGGAGAAAGTGATATCGGCCATGGTAGAGCATGCGACAGTAGACGATCTGCTCATAGTGCGTGATGTGGAGAGTGTAAGGAGAATTGTGATGGGATTAGTGGAGAAGGAGATGAGTAGGTGGGTGGTTAAGTATGGTGATTTTTATGAGGCTCGGTATCCGGCGATGGTTAGGGTTGCGACGACGGTGGACGCATATCTCCGTGAAGTTGCAAGGGATGGTGAATTGAGCATTTTGCAGTTCAATGGGATTGCTAATTTGGTGCCGAAGAATGTTGGAGAGGTTGATGATGATCTGTATCGCGCCATTGATGTCTACCTTAAGGTAACTTGTCCCAAGAGCCAAGACATGCAATTCTAAAATTTCCAATATTAAATATGAAATTTCTGAAAATGTACCACATTTTTCCGTCAAAATATCCATTTTGATCAAACAATTTTCCTAGTGTCCTTACCTAACAAGGTTGCCTTTGATCATAGATCAGGATCGTCCGTACCTAAAATAAATTACTCAGATGAAAACAAGGTTATTCTTATAGTGTTCGTATTTGTTGGGAATTCAGTCACAACTGTTTATGTTCATCCAAACCTGCTTAAGTTCGTCCGAACAACTTGTTATGTTCGTCTAAACTTTCATACGTCCATCCGAACCTTCATAAGTTCGTTCAAATCTTCGTAAGTTCGCGTGAGCCTTTGTAACCATCATATTTAGACATTTGTCTTAATCTAAGTCGCTAATCTTGGGTTTGGATGACCTTGTTCAATTCTATGGTCGGAGCTGACTTTATTAGATGGAGACATTTTTGAGGATCAACTGGTTAAAGGGATATTCTGAGGGAAAAATGTGGTCAAATGAAAATTTTAAGAGTTATCTGAAAATTACTAAATTAGAAAAGTTAACTTTTATCAATCGTTTATTTCAGAATGAATAATATCTTAAGAATTATGAGTATCATAGAAGACATTTGTACGTTCTAAATATACATGCATATAGAGTGTAGTCCTTGTATAGAGTGTTAGATACATTTTTTTTCTCTCCCTCGAAGCCGTAATTAGCTTTTCATTAGTTAGAGAACGGTAATGTGAAATTTTTTTTTATTAATTTGATTAAATGACTAGATTATTTCTTACCCTCTACAAAATTAATAATTTATACATGATCCTAATTTTATACATACATAAATACATATAGAGGTAGGAACATATACAAAACATTATTTTTTTTAAAAAGTTTATGAAACAACATGACGTTTATACATTATTTCCTACACATTTTACAAAATCGACATTTTACGACTACTTTCTCGTTTTTGTTGGGTGAATTTTGTATAAGTGACTTTAAAGTTAGGTGAACTTTCTTAACATTTGATGATCTTTGTGTTTGTTAACTTATGTATTGCCCATCTGATTTCCAGGTTCACCCAAACATAGATGAAATCGCGCTAGAGAAAGTCTGCAGCGCGATGGAACCCTAAAGCTATCAGTTGAAGCAAGGGCACATGCTTCCTAAAATAAAAGACACCCATTACAAATAGCTTTGCACACCCTTTACTTTGACCAACTACATATAAGAAGTGGGCAAATCGCACCATGTGCCCAAAGCATGAGGCTTCAGGTGAATGCAGATATGAGGTTGGCCAAAGAAAATAAAAAACTAAGACATGAGTTATTGTGGATGAATATGTACATATCTGACAAGGAAAAGAATAATAAAGTGGGTTCTAAAATGAAGAAACCTACTTCCTTCTCATCAGTTTCCAAAACTTTAGGGAAATTTAACCCTTTTAAATAAGGATCAAAAGACACTACAAGTATTGATGATAAAACTGATTGTACCAAGCCGAGGAGGAGGAGATTCTCAATGTCATAGTGATTGATCATGAAAATATATTTAAGTTCGAATCTATTAAGATCTCTTGAGAACACACAATTTCGATCTTGGGTGATACTTGTTTATGGTCTATTACGAGAAGATGACGAAGCTGCCAGCTACAGTTTGCTTCAATCCAAGAACACGGCTGCCATTAAGTGTGTTTTAATAATGCCTGTTATGTGAAATAAAATATTTAACTTACGTGTAAGTGGAAACTATTTAATTGATCATGGTACTAATAGATGTGATTTAACAGAAAAGACTCTACATTGACTTGCGTCCTATGGGATGACTGTGCCCAGCATAAACACAATTCAATAACCAACTGCGTTGTATGTAGCGAAGGCCGAAGGTGGTTTCATGCGATAGATTATCATTTTCTTGTATTTTAAACTCGCCACTCTGTGATAGGTTTTGCTTTTTGTCATAATGTTCTAGAACTGAGGGCATTTGTTGGGTTAATCTTGATCGGGTCAAGTTACGGGCCACGGGTCTAATATTTATGTTGGACCCTGAAAGGATCATACATGCCAATTCAAGAGGTGGATGGTTGTTCTGCTGGAAATCTCCCTAAGTCCAAGAAGAAATGCGGATAAAGAAGTTTCTGCATTAGAAGAAAATGTACAAGTGTCGGCCATCCGCATTTGTCAATGCGGATGACCAAGAACAAATGCTGACAAGTATTTGTTCATCCGCATTAACTAATGCGGACAGCCGATGAAATGCGGACAAGGCATTTGTTCATCCGCATTAACTAATGCGGATGACCAGCAACAAATGCGCCAAGTGTTTGCTCATCCGCATTGACTAATACTGATGACCAAACACTAATGCGGCTGATAGATGATCAATGCTGATAAAGATTTACTCATCCGCATTAGTCAATGCGGATGACAAAAGACAAATGGGATGAAGACTTAGACGGACTATTCTGTAATATTGTAAGGGTAGTTTAGTCTTTTTGTACAAGCTGTAAGTCAGCCTATAAATAGAAT
>BJCO01637820.1:0-12101 GCA_018326465.1 Flaveria floridana | reverse complement strand
ATCGTCCCTAATAATTATGAATACTCTACTTTTTTGTAGTAAACACTAGAGATTGAGATAAAGGCTTACAAAACATGTTTGATAGGGTTGTGTTGACAGGGGTGTTGATGATGTTGAAGGCGTAACTAAGTTTGCAACACCAGACGTACATTCTCTGTTAATTAGCCTTAAAATCTTGATCCATCTTGTTATCTTATCGTGCTTCGAATTTAAAGCTCCTTAATTTTCCATGCAACTAGGACATGTAAAGTTGAAAAACATCTATTGTATTCCTTATCATAATATATATATGATAAATACTTTCCATTAGCTAGCATGGAACTCATGTACCAGTAGAGGAGATCTTCATTCTTGCATTTCTTTTAATTCACCAGTATTGAGTTCACCATTAGACATAAATACACTGTTGTCAGGCTCGGATCGGACCGGCCGGTCCGACCGGTCGGACCGCGATTCGGGTGTCTGGCCGATCCGATCCAGGGTGGTTCGTTTTGGTTGCTTTGAACCGGCCGGTTGGAACCGAACCGGCGGTTGGACCGGCGAACCGGGCCGGTTCCGACCGGTTTTCCATTTTTTTTAGTGGGTAAAAACATCCATCGCCACCTCCACCGCCGCGGTCGTCCTCCGTGACCACGACGCCCACCTGTCAATCGAATCCCCAAATCAGCCATTTCAGCACCAATCGAACCTCATCTTTGACACATACCAACGATTGCTTCCCTTTAGCTCGCGAAGAACTTCGATTGTGATTTCCCCCAGGCTCGATTTGTGAAAGATTGAGAGAGAGAGGTTCGTCGAAGACCTGCGCGAGGGGGGGCCTGAATCGACTGGAAACCGGAGGAGGGGGAAATGGGGCTGCGACCGGCTCTCTCTCTCTTCATCTCTTTTCTGCCCAATTTTTTATTCTAAACCCTAAAATGGAGAAAGGTTTGTTTATATAGCAGGGTTAAAGGAATGGGTTCGTTAACGGGTCGGACACGCTCGATTAAATTGCACGTAAAGTTAAAATTCGTTTCTCGTTAGTTTCAATTTATACAAAACGTTATAAGTGTTCCGTGATTATGTATTTAAAACATGCCGTTAAACCATAAATTAGTACGTCGGATATACAAATATAGTTAAGTTTTAGACAAAATTACAGAAAACGTCCTTTACGTATGTCAAAAGTTGCGGATTTCGTCCTTTATCTTTAAAACACTCGTTCTTAGTCCTTTATGTTTACAAAACGTTGCCCGTTATGTCCTTTAAACAAACGCTCGTTAAATTTTGTTGTTAACTCATATCATGTGAGAAGCACACAAGGGCAAAATTGTCTTTCCACACCCCTATATAAGAAATCCAGCCCTCCTCTTTCATATTAAAAAAAAAAAACTACCTGCAAAAAAAAATTCCCGATGCATGAACCCGCCATAATGGGAACTTTTCACATTCGAAATGAAGAAGATGACTATGATCTTAAAGAAATTTACGGTATTTTCGTGTTCTAACTTATCGATTATCATTAAATATGTATTCTCTCTTCATCACGTCGTTGATTTTTGTGTATGGGTCTGATAATGCAGATACATATCCAGAGCTCTTCACACTTAATGTCCATCACGATGGTTATTTCACCCAATTTCCAGATCGTAGGTATGAAAATGGACATGTAAATATGGTCGATTTCTTTGATAGAAACAGGTTTTGTATGGAAGAATTAGAAAATGTTAGAAAAGAGATGGGTTTTGTTTCGTGTAATTACCAGTTCCTAATACCAGGATGTGATTTACAAACTGGAATTCAGAGTTTGAATAATGATGAAGACATATCAAAACTCACAGATCATGTGTCAAAAGGTATTAGGGAATTTGATATTTTTGTAGAACAGAGAAATGAAGATGAAAGTTATGTTGAAAGTGAATTTGATGTAGTTGATGTTAAAGATGAAGTACATGGTGATGATGAAAGTGAATTTGATGTAGATGACGAAATCGGGGTAGATGACATAGAAGATGGCATGTTGGCCTACAAGTTAATTGTTGATGTTGAAGATGAACTACATGGTGGTGTGAATGAAGCTTTGGTCAACAGGTTGGTGTTCCAGAAAGTTGGGTGCATCCAATGTACACATTGGATACTTGGAAGAATGTTTATAGTTTCAAGATATTTCCCATTAATGGAATGCACTTGTGGGAAAGAACACAACTACCAACCATAATCACCCCACCAACACATCACACACCAGTGGGAAGACCAAAAAAGAAAAGGAAGAAATCTGTTGTCGAAGACATGACACGAGGTGGAAGACTTTCTAAGAAAAATAGTACTATTAAGTGTGGTAAGTGTAAGAACCAGGGGAATTGGAGATTTAAGGAGTTGGGTTTGACTATTAAGGGATAAAGCTTTAGGTCCAATTTGGTAATTTAGATGTTTATTTTGAAAAATGTCTAATTGAATTTAGAACTGGTGTTTCAAATTTATGTATGGTGTCTGAATTTTTGCTATTACAAGTATATGTCATGGATTTTATGTCATTTGTGTAGTTGATGTATGGTATTTATGTAGTTGATGTATGGTACTTTTTTCAAGGATGCTTGAACTAGCTTAATGTCATTTGTGTATTTTTTTGTTTGAAGTCAAACTGATGTATGATTTTGTTTAAAGTCAAACTAATGTATGGCATTTTTTCTGAAGTCTGACTGCACAATTTGGTATGGTTTAAAGTTAAGCTGATGTATGACATGCTTGAACAAGCTGTCATGGTATTTATTCATGATTTTCCATGAACTGCCTGAAGCTATGACCATTTTGAACAAGCTCTGATTTTGTTACAAGTAAAACTATATTTGAAGTTACCATTTTGAACAAGCTATGACCAATTTTAAACAATAACCATATTGCATTTTCAACAACCTGTGAATTTTATTTACATCTTTTATGGTGCTAATCTCTCATTTATATTACATTCTCATTCTAGTTTGAACAAACTGTGAATTTGAACAAACAAAGCAAACGTCAACCACCTGTGCATTTGATTTGCGTTATTTACATAATTTCATTTCAATTTGAACATGTGAAATTGAACAAACAAAGCAAATGTCAAACACCTGTGCATTTGATAATTTCATTCCATTAAACATGATGAAACATATTACAAAATCAAGTTCAACCACCATTACATGAACTTCAAATATCCAACTAAAAAAACCCAGCTACAAATCAGCCACTTCTGAGAAGACCTGGTATAACCTTTTACACATTTCAAGATCATACCACAGAAAGAAGCCACATTCAAAGGAATCGTCGACCTATTTCAAAATTAAGAGAAAAAAATGAGGATTCTCAAGACATAGCTCGTATTGTGTACTTATAGATGAATATACCTTTTTCGACGGACAACAGAGGAACCGTCAACCTGGATTTTCTGCGATTCATGATGTTCGAACCGATGCTTCTTTCCCGCAGAAGCAATAAACCTTGTTTGCAACACGACTGAACATTCTATGACTCGATTCACCTATAGTTGAAGATTCTTGACAGCGATTTTCAATACATCGGAGTATCCCAAGATCAATTTACCTAAGGGTTCTTTACCCCAATTTTGATTCAAGCGACTCTAATAGGGAATGGAAAAAAGCAGATTATATATCTCTTATACAGGGGTGTGGAAAGACAATTTTGCCCTCGTGTGCTTCTCACATGATATGAGTTAACGACAAAACTTAACGAGCGTTTGTTTAAAGGACAAAACGGGCAACGTTTTGTAAACATAAAGGACTAAGAACGAGTGTTTTAAAGATAAAGGACGAAATCCGCAACTTTTGACATACGTAAAGGACGTTTTCTGTAATTTTTTCTAAGTTTTATATATAACTATAAAATATATGTATAAATCATATATAAATTACTTATATTTAATTACATATATAAATATAATTAAAATATAGTTAAATCCGGTCCATCCGGTCCGACCGGTCCGACCGGTTCGACCACCAAACCAGTAAGGCGTCCGGTTCGACGTCCGATCCGGTTCTGAAAACATTGGTTCTATCAATTTTTACAGATTTATTCAATTAACTTGGTTTATTAGTTTTATCATTTTCTTAGATCTGTTCATTTAACTTGGTTTACAGTTCTATACATCTATAATTCTTTTCTGATCTGTTCAATAAACTTAAGTGGCAATTTTGTAACTTATACGGAAATGAAACATGTCTATTTTGTAATTTCTATTGGCAATTTTAAGATGGACCCATCTTGACCCGCACTACCCATCCTAACCCGAACCCTTTCTAACCCAGCACCTTGCCCGACCCGACCCGCCCATTTTGCCAGTTGTGATCAAATGTATGGTTTTGTTGGAAATTGAGAATTTTGTATTTTCTCGATCCGACCCGACCCATCTTGACCCAAACCCATTCTAACCCGAACCCATCTTGACCCATTCCTAATACGAACGCGTTCTGACCCGAACCCGCCCTAACCCGAACCCATCTTGACCCGCCACCTGACCCGACTCAACCCGTCCATTTTGCCAGGTGTAGGCGTATTACAAGTTGATGTGTATATGTATATTGCGAAGAATTGAAAGCCGGTTGTGAATGCATTTCAGTCAAGTTCATCATAATGGACGGTGAAATCCCTCTCAAATCGGTGTTGGGTAACTTTGATTAAATCAGTTGTTGACTTTTTTCCAAGCTTTTATTTTTCACCGTAAGGTGCGAACATTAGTATGTTATCGAAATGGTAGTGGAGGTTTAATACTTAAAAGCATAGCCTTTGGTGGAAGACTGTCATCAAAATTCAAGATATTGGAGTTGTGTTGGAGCAAAAATCTTTGTTCGTGGCTCCTAGGGTAGGGTATGCAAAGGCATTTTTAAGATTGAATCAGACCTGTCTAGAGTAAATATTCATATATGAAACTTGTTAATCGTTTTCCTAGCCGTGGAAAGATAATATACCTTTTGTTTGGATCCATGGTTGGGAGACTCCCCACTGTGTCCAAGGTTCCAAAATTTATCCCTTCTTGAGCAATCAAAACGGTTGTTGCTTGAGGAGTGTGTCCCATATCTTTTTTCGCTCTACCACCTAGCCTAGTAGCCTTGGAGGTGAATATGGGTTCAAACGTATTACAAGAGATGGATAATGTGATGGGCTATATCTCTTCAATTCTTTTTTCCAGTAATGAGGATACATATTATGATACTTTAATTCATTAGGATGTCTATAAGATTTGGGCACCTAATAATGTTAATATTTTTATTTGGCGTGCATAAAAAGATGTGGTGATAAACAAAAGATGATTCATGCAACAATCCTCGTCTCGTCTCTTGTTGGTGTATTTGAAAGTAAGAAATGAGACTATTTTCAACCAAAACACGGTCACAGCTTTTAAAGTTATGAAAGATATAAGAGCTCTTACTTCCTTATTGGTGAAGTCAAAGATGAGAATCTTCAACTTGGGCATGTTGCGTTGTTGGTTTAGTTACATATTAGCTAGCACATAACTCTTTGTAAGAAAGATATAATTTGGTCCATGCCACACGTCTTCAATTGCTAATATTATCACACTTCTAATACGAAAAGTATTTAGAGATCTAAGATGATTTTGAAAAGTATACCAAGTTGAAAGATAGCGTTTAAAATAACTGTGTAAAGAGTTGGTTGAATAGTTGATTAAATATGGGATTGTTTAATGTTCGATGTGTTGCTAGAGTAGTTGATTAAATTGAGAAGTAAACCAACACCGAGAAACGTCTTCTAAGAGACACAAGAAGTATTTCAATAGTGCTCCATCTGGAGCAACTCTAATATTTTAAGATTAGATTCGCACAGTGTTTCTCCAACTTAAAAGCTTGGATTATACAACTTGGAAATGTGAGTTTAAACCACGGCAAATATTATTAATTAATTAACATTCAGAAGGCAACTATTGCTATTATATCATGTACAAGCACACAAGCAATTGATAGAATAAGAAATGTGTTTCACAAAAGCAAATTGCATAAATATTTCATACAATACATATAGCAATCTTCTTCACAGAAACTAAAATATACAAACATGTTTAGATAACAAAGAACAAGAGTTTCAAGGTTTTCCTGTATCCATAGACATTAGCAGATATCAACTCATATCAATTTCATAAAATCAGACCATCATACCTCAGCGACTTGGGCCTAGAAGGCCATGGCTTCTAAGTTCAAACATGCATCTGCATGCCGTCTCAAAAGCCAAAAATACTACTAAACAATTTGTTGCCGTAACATGCTACTTTAATCATCATCACAATCTTCCCCCTTTAACTTTCATTAGCTTCTGAACGTAACATTCACTAAAATATGATCATCGTCTTCTCCTTAAATAGCTTCAGCAGCTTCAGAAAATAACCTATTTAGAATCCCATCACTGTTCCTGGAAAAACTTCATCATTTTCATAGCATAACATAGATTCAAGACTTCATTGTCGTATTCCCCTTATAAACTTCATCAGTTTCAGAACATAAAATGTAGTATCTGATATTCATCTTCCCAACTCCACCAATTTGAAAGCATAACAAATTTGAAATCCGGTCATCTTAAACTTCACCAGTTTCATGTGATACTGACTGATATGTGTAGCAAAAACTCAAAAAGTATTTCTTCCGTCGGATCATTATACAAGTAGAAAAAGCGTGCCAGCTAACAGATTTCATCTAAACCCATCTTTATGTGCCAATCCAACAACCCTCAACTATTGAGTAAGGAAAACGCAATGATTCATATGACAAGCAGTCTCTTGTCAGAACCAAAATAAAGGACATTGATCCATTTATAGGACGGATTTTACATTACGTCATCTCCATATACTGTCCCTCAAAGAGTTTGATTGTTGGCTATCCACGTCCAGGTATACGGGATAGGTTAGAAAATAAAGAGGGTAAACATTCCCCTATAGAACTAACTTTTTTCTAAAAACCAAAAAGAACAATCTCTATACAACCTAATAAAAGTTTGTACTATCGTATTTGACCTTAATCTTGTCAAACATATTTCTTGAACTATTGACAAGGGACCAAGTGAAAATAAGAAAATAAACAGCAGTTGGCCATCCCAAAATGCACCTAGTGGCCAATGATATGCAGTAGATTTTATATTGATGCCAACTTACTTATCCTCATTCGTTATTGGCTGACCATTTCTAAGCATGAACAATCTAAGTGATTTCCCCTAACCTAAAACTACTTACAGCCGTTTTTTTTTTTTTCATTTTCAAGTGGGGCGGTTGGTTACCACTCAGATTCTGAGTTGTTCTCTGGAAGAGTAATACTAACTGGCTGCCATCCCGATGGATGATGTATGATCCACTTCTTTCCACTGGTTGCCAAGTGCAAAATCTGAAGTATGTCACCCAAAGCAGTATCTTTTAAACATGTATTCTGTAAAATGGTTGCGGCCTCATATCTATGCAAAAGTACAAATAGTAACATGTGTCAGATAATTGATTAAGACAAGTTGTATAAACTAGATGGTTGGGTTCCCTATCAGGTCAACAGAATAAGTCTTTATGAAAAACAAACTATCTGGCCCACGAATTTTTCTAGCTTTTACACGTACATCAGCAGATGTCAAATGATTATCAAACTTTATATTATTACCATATAATCTAAATATTTTAAATAAATTGAAATTGAAAGTTTTACGAAGTACAAAATACTTTGGATAATTTTCAACCAATTTGACGTGTTAGATATAATTCAACCCGAATCTAGACATTCGAAGTAAACAGTTAAAAATAGTCACATCTAAGATAAATTAACTTTAAGCAGAAGCAGATGTTACCTGCACTGGGAAGCGGTTATAGCAGAACGTCCAGCAGAAGTTGATAAAAATTTTTGGAGTTCATCCCATGTTGCTTTTGAGTGATCCTTAATATTATTACCTATAGGGTTTACACACTTCCATAGTTTCTCATTCTTACCAACATAGAATGGTAATGAACCAAGATTTTGTTTCACTACCAGCTGCTGCTTCACAGCACTATCCAGGGCCTTTTTAACATCAATATTTTGTTGCTTAGGATTCCCATAACGAATACATTTAGTTATGTTCGCTTCAGTAGGCATTATCTTTTCACTTTTCAGGGTGCTCAAGGCAAGTAAAATCACACCTATAAGTCCTTGGACATATTCTGATGGTTTAGGGCATCCAGGTGTCCCCCACACACCAGTACCATTTGTGGTAGCGTCCGATGCTGAGGAAGATGATGGTTGAAAATCAGGATTATTAACCAATGATGGATGTTTGTTCATAGAATCCTTGTGAAATTGAGACTTGTTGGGCATACTATGTCCTTTTTGTGGACCATTTGTGTATGCATGACTTGGAGAGTCAACAGAATTTTGTTTCAGTATTCCTTTATTCATTGGAGAATTGAGTTCTCTGACAGAATTATCAGAGAGATTAAGCCTACTAACTACATCAGGAACAAAATCAGGCCTGTGAGGTGTTATATGATGAGTAGGACGAATATGTGAAGGATTTGGTGGAAAGAAATTTATAGGGGCAAGGGCAGGAGTTCCTGGTGGTAGATGAACTTGGGGCTTTAATGACTGTGGATGATTATGATGGTGATGACCTTGGTAGCTACTCATGTTATTTCCATTGTTCCATGAATAATCAGGAATGTGATTAGAGTTTGATCCAGTTGAAGAAACATTAGGAATTTGATTAGGGTGGTGCATATTATATCCTGGTAGATGAGAGTTTGAAATAATGTGATTTTCAAGAGGAGGACTTGATAAAACTGGTTGACTAATGGTTTTCTTTATGGGCTTTCCTTTTGGTTTAGAATCTGTTCCTCTTAAGGATTTCTGTGATAGAGGATGGGGGGAATTTCCATACCCGTTATCTAGCATCTGAAGTGGTTCGGAAACTGAAGCATGCACTGAATTATCAACTGATTGACTGATGTTTGTAAGTGGTGGTCCACCAGCCAAAAGACTAGTCCATTGCCATACGCTCCTAGCTGCTGCAACAAGGGAAACAGATGCTTTCTGAGGCTGTGCTAAAAGAATATTATATTTCCTCATCCTCAATTGATGAAGAGCGTTCGAGAAATCTCTATCACCAGAAATCAACAGATAATTGCACGGGGCAGGATTATCAACAGCCCAAAATAACATATCCACCAATATCTTCTTGTCGCTAGCATCTTTGACACCTATTCATAAGAAAATCAGATATTTATCTTTAACAAATGCTTTGATACCATAAAAAAAAATTATATAGTAATGAAAGAAATCAAAAATAAATATGAACATGCGTGAATTAATAAATAACCATCATAATTTAAGTTAATAATGTGAGTGTGCCAAATGTCTAAAACACCCATTAATAATGAAGAAAGTTTCCACACCACAAGGTTCTACATTACCAGCATCTTGAACCACTTACTAATGAAAAAAAAAATTTTAAAACCCACTTTATGGTTAATAGCAAATTTAAACATCAGAATTTAACTTAATAACATGATGGTACACCCAATGTCTAAAACACCCCTTAATAATAAAAAAAGTTTCCAACACCACAATATTTTTTGTTTCCAACATCTTGTACTGATTACTAATGGCAAAAGTAATAGCCACTACATAGTTACCCAAATTAGAATATCAATATGACACATCTATTGCGGGAGAGGAATTATTAATTTATTATAAATACTCAAGTTGAATGAAAATCCATCACATTTATCTACACTTCCACAATTGTTGCCAAGTACATTGTTCTTTATCATATCTTATGTCTTCACAAGTATAGTGCTTGTTCATTCAATATGAAAGGAGTATGAAGGTTGTACAATAAAAACTTAGCACTATGCTTGTAATGCTAGATTGGGAAATGTTAAATACTAAAATTAAATTCTGGTTAAGACAGCGGCCAAAATTGTAAGATTGGACACACTTCAGACTTTTCTTCTTTTGTTCATTTTTTGCAAATATGATAATGTTGTTTCACCATAAAATTTCCAACTCTGGTGATTCAGATTTTAATTTAATCAAAGTAGGTAAAGACAACTATGATTAATAAAATATGAAAATTAAACCATACTTCTATTCTCAACTACCAAATAGGAGTAATAACAAGTATAATGAAAAACATGACAAATGCCTAAATTACCACCTATAACTTGTCAAAGCATAGACATTCATATAAGACTTTAAATTTATCAATTAAGACCTCTCCACCAACACAAATTAATATACTTTCCAGTCCTGATAGAACACAAACCAACTTCACAAGCAAACCATAACTGCACAGTCAACACCACTCATTAACAACCATAATAACCGTCAAGACTTTTACCACAAGGACTGCATAATGCATCTACAAAAGACCAAAACAAGATCAAGTAGGCCTTCACCACACCAAATCAATCTAAACCTAGATTCAAGACGCACAATCAATCTCTAGGGTTCATGTCCCCAATTCACCAAAACACGTTCGTTCAACGCCCCAATTACATAATACCTACACAAAACAACGGCATATAAACAGATCTAGCGATCTACACCTAGCTAACTCCCAAAATCATCGTTTTAAGTTGAAAAAGATGCCAAACTTGCTTTACCACGACTAGATACATACCTGCGGGTACGTGATTCAGAGCGATTCCAGTACTATTAAGACCTTGTTGTACGGATGCAGGGATCCGATTAGTGTCACCGTAGGCAGAAATCGACACAGGACCACAGTAGTTCATATTAACCAAAGCAGAACTGATGTTCTGAGCGATCGAATGAGGCTCGAAGCCTTTGGGCACCTGACAGTTCTCGATGTCCCACCACACCGATATCTTCGCCTTCGCGTACTGCTCCTCCGTCGCTCCTCCGGCCATCACTGCAACACCAGATCCGATCGTACGGTCGCGGGAAGTAGAGGGCGCACGATAGCAGACGGCTCTTTTGGTTTCTTTATCGTGTGCAGTTGAGTGGATGATAAGACTTTAAGAGCTCGAGTGGGGGAGGATGATGATGATGATGATGATTTAGAGGAGTATTAGTATTTTAAAAACCTATGGGATGAGGGTTCGTATATGTGTGAAATTACTGGAATAGGCCTGGGGGATTTGTTTGGTGCGAAGGCATCGGTGGGATCGATGTGGTTATGGGGGTTACACGTTAGATGCAATTACGGAAATAGCCCTGATGCGGGGGTCGTGCTTTTGGAGTGTTTGAAGGGTTCGTCGTTGACTAGGAGGAGACTTGTAAGTATGCAGAGTCCACGCTTCTGGTTTTTCCAACTCACCACCTATTTTATAAATACTATTAAATTTGAGAATATTTCAATACCAAATCTTCTAAAACCAAAAATTATAAAAAAATAAATCAACCATGCACTTTCGTTGATATCAAATTATAGGAAAATTTTACTAAAGATTATTTTATAAATAACCATTTTTGATGATTTTTTATAAGTTTCTTTATTTTTTTATACGTTCATAACTTTTATATATGATATTATTTTATTATAAAATTACGTCATAAAATTGACCGTCTTTTTATCTTTAAAACGAGTACAGTATTTTTATATAAAAAGATAAAAAAAAAATTGACATTTATCTCGTTATTGTGTTTTTAGTTCAGTTCATTGTGTCTTTTTGTTGGTCATTATGTTAATTTTGATGGTCATTATGTTAATTTTGAATACTATTTGTTTTTTTTCTAAAATGATTAATTTTAAAATATATAATGATGAAATAACATTATTGTGTATCTCTAATATGTAAAATACAATAAAAAATTAACAACTAATTAACCAAATACATTAAAAATAAGGGATAACTTTATAGAATAGTAATCAAGTTTGAAAATTGTTCTAATTAGGTCACTCATAAACTTTGTTGTTCAAATCAGGTCACTAAATTTTATTTTGATGTTCCAATCATATGTATTTAACTTGAATAGTAGGTAATAAACTTAAAAATGTTAAAAAAATTAAAAATAATTAATAAAACTTCTTCCTCTTAATTATTATCACATCACTCCAATCCAATCCAATCCTCTGAAACTTTAATTTATACACCCACCATCACCATCAAAGATCAAACAAGCAACCAATTACTTACTCAGCAACATGGTCTT